>JXSR01S021160.1:44808-57699 GCA_000969725.1 Ophiothrix spiculata
GAAACTCAAAAATTTGTAACTCAAAAATTAGAGACTCTAATATTTGAAATTCTAAAATTTGAAACCCAAATATTTGAAACTTGAACATTTGAAACTCAAATATTTGAAACTTTAAAATAATAACAAGAATTGATGCTTAAGTTGGCACTTACGGTGACTTTTTTCAATCAAAATGTGGACAAGATACTCAAGAGACTCATATTCAACAAAAAACCAAAACAAATTTTGGGGTGTCTGGGGAACACCTCAGATGCTATGTTTTTAATACATTATTCACAAAATTTGGTGCATAGTTTTCCAACATTTTAAATTTCAACAAGCACTAACTGAAGATAGCAAACTCCTTTATTTGCCAATAATTTTAAAACCTCTTTCCAAAACTCATTTTATACCGTTTATAAACGCATGATATAGAATAGGTTATGTGCTTCTGAATATTTTGCCCCCCTTTTCAAAGAAATCGGTTAAAATTTGAGGGGGTGCCAGCCAAAAAACGATTTTCAGTTAAGGGGTTCGAACCCCCCACCAATATCCATCAAAATTCCATATTTCAATTTCTGTGTAACCTATGACAAATGTTTTGGTGTCAATTCCAATGTTGTTCAGGTCAAGGAATTCATTTTTTTAAGGTTTTGAAAGAATTGGAATATTCGTATTCCCGATAATGACGGTTTTAGACCAAATTAGGCCCTGAGGGCGCTTTGCCTAAAAAGATTGCATACTTGTATTGATCGCTCTTGAAATGATCATGATCTTGAACATTATAAGCAGAAACACGTGCTTGAGAAATTTTACAGCTTTTAAACCAACGGTTTGGTTATGCCAGCCGATTGCATCTAAGAGCAAGATGCAGCTCAATTGAAATGCATATTGGGGTCAAAGAACTTTTACCCCTGTATATTTCAATGGAGACTTACTGAGGTATGTACAAATTGATTTTCCAGACAAAAGATGGGGATACCCAGATTTTAAGAATATGTTTTGGCAATGGTTATATTTAATCCTAAATTTAAAACAGCAAAAATATAAACAGGTGTGCGCGCCGCGATAGATGAAAGCGCACTCATGGCCTTATTTGGCCATGAGTGCGCTTTCACTGTGCGCGCCGCGATAGATGAAAGCGCACTCATGGCCTAATTTGGCCTAAAATGGTAATTTACAGGAAAATGAATGGTCTTATTGTTTCAAAACCTCCAAAAATGAATTCCTTGCATCAAAACACTTAAAAATGGACACTAATATTGTTTCAATAGGTTATACAGAACTTGAAATATGGAATTTTGATAAAAAATTGGTGGGGGTCATCTTAAACACCGTTTTTTGGCAGGCACCCCCTCAAATTTTGACCGATTTCTTTGAAAATGGTGTCAAATTGTTCAGGAGCACAAGCTGCATCTATAAGGTTTTACTCTCATAATATCTAAAACATCAACACTATTTTCACCCTGTATAGCCCATGCACCACTACTTGAATAAAGGGTTCATTCTTATTTTTCGTGTGTAATTGCTTGATTTTGCCCGAGGGCAGGATGGCGCTCAGTATCGCGAAGCGATGCTTGCCATCCTACCAAGCGATTACACACGGAAAATATTAGCTGGTAAAATTTCACTTGCACAGGGCAAAATTTTGTACAAGTTTGTAAGTAAAAACCCTGAAAATCGAGAACTGGTTCATTGGCAGAAATTGCTGTGCTGTATGCGGTGAAAATTATTGAAAGCACAAGGCATTGCATTGTGAATTCAGTTTTTAAAGTTGAAAAAGCAAATTCGAACAATTGAGCTCCTGACACAGTCCATGCGTTCATTTATTTTCAATATTTGACGCACCTGACAAACAATCCATTGTGACTGGTCAATTTTCCCCAGAGACAGTGACAAGAAACACCACATTCAACTGTTTATATTGCAATGGTTGCAAACGGCGCAGTACTACTTGACAACATGCATTGATGAGGGAACAAAGATGCTAAAATTGAAAATATTTTATTTTGCTAGTGTCTAGTTAGCGTCTAAAATTAAACTACGCACTAGCAGCTGCATCTTCACATGGCCCATGGGCATGTGTGTGAGTTGCGTGTGAACTTTAACCTGCTTGGTGCACAAGACACGTATAAAGCCAATGATATACTTACAAGACGCAGCTAGCGTCTAGCTAGACACTAAACGAAGACGCTGAAAGTTGAAAATATTTTAACTTGTTAGTGTCTGGTTAGCATCTTTGAAGTAAGGCCCTGCAGGGAAACCCGAAACCCCAAATTTTCCCGGACCGGACCGAAACCGGGTCGGGAATTTTTTTGAGCTATTTTCGGGTTCGGTACAGTCCAGAAAAAATATTACCGGGGTCGACCGGGTCGGGAAAAAGTTACTCTGGTCGGGGAAAGTTTACATTCGGTCACTCAATAATGCACTAGCTGGTAAAATTTCACTTGAACAGGGTACCACATAAACAATCCATCAGTCCAAGCGGCTGCCTGCCAATGTCGGTTTCTGCAAAAATTACCTCATATAGATGATTTTCACAGCATTTTGGCACCATTATAACTACATAAATCTAAAAATGTTTCAATTAGCCTTCCTGTAGTGTGTCAAAAAGCTAAAAACCCTGAGTTTCCCGGAAACTCGGCCGGCCCATGGACCCCATCCTTAATTCGCTCCGCTCGCATGGTCGATCCAATTCTGTCGGTTCGTCTTCATATTGTAGCCCCCACCTTCGAATTACGCCCCTGATGTGTGTGAGTTGCGTGTCACTATGAACTTTAACCTACTCTGTGCACAAGACACGTATAAGGTGAAAAGGTTTTCTTCAGGCGAGTTTTGTCACTGCGCAGGCGTGACACAGGCGTTGCACAATCCCCTACCTTAGCATAATTTAAATAAATAACATGAATAGACCTTTTCCTATCTGCACTTTCCATTATCTATGCTTGGCCTAGCCTTGCCTCAACACATGCCTTCCGATGTTCATACATCTATAGGCCTGAGAGAATCACGATGAACATATGCTATAAAGTTAAAAGTCATGATTTCAAGAAATTGGAATTGGAAAAAAAATGACTATCAAATAGCCGAAAGCCGACCTACGTCATACGCAGCACAGTGGTCTAAAAATAACTTGCTTTGAATTTTGTGCGCGTTGTAAAAAAATCAATACTTTATTAGAGCATTCCTTCATTTTCTTTCTTTTTTAGAGAGAAGGAAATCTGTGAAATGATGAGGTGTTTATCGTCTTGTTGTGGTTTGAATTCCACACATATTACATGATTTTGGAATCGAAATATCTTTAAAAATTGCTACAATCAATCAAAATTTCCGAGAGCCGTCATTTTCTCCAATGGCAATGGGGAGTCGGCAACTGATTTCACCGTGACCGCACATAATAGACTGCCTATCAGACAAAGATCCCAAATGTAAACGAGCAGGTTGGTGCAGCGGTAGTTCCCTCGACTTACACCAATAATGTCCTGGGTTCGAGTCCCATGCCCAGCACTTTATGTGCACATTTAGTTTTCAGTCCATGCTCGCTTCCGCAGGTTTTTCTCAGGGTACTCCGGTCTTCCTCCTGCTTTCAAAACTGAATTTAAAAATCATCTTGGAGCCCTTTAAATAATAAACTTCTTTAAGCTAACTTGGTACCAAGTACCAAGTTGGGTTTCCTTGGCGAAAGCCTAAACAAGGTGAAGATGTCCGAGCTTGCCTTATAAGCCTGGCTAGGCTAGGCCTAGGGGCCTAGTCTAGGCCCGCCCAGCGTGCAGAAAAGAATGACGTGCTGGGTGAGGTACTTGATCATCTAAATAATACATGCTTTAAAAAAGATCAACCAAAAACAAACAAACAAATCATTCCCTGCTAATGCAGGAAGAATCGTATTCTTCAACGTGGTAAATAAAACGATTTTCCATAAAAGCCTAGCCAGCCTAAAAATAGCCCTATCTAGGGCCAAGTAATGCAATGGCATTGCCATTGTAGTAGTAAGCTTACAACTTGTAGTTCAAACCTTCTAAAATCAAACAGTACTTACTAAAAGTGACATAAAAGCAATATGTCTCCTCCACATTCAAAATACAAGTCCAAGTTTCAGCATAATGTTACTTGTTAGTTCGTACAAAGGAGATGGATCTCCGGTTCGTCGAGAAGGTTTGCCGTCCCGAAATGCTGTGAGATCGCTCAGAATGATTCATACCCATCACAATTCGTCACTTTACAACTTGCCCACAAGTGAGACTTCACCTCACTTCGGAAATGTTACTTTTTTACTCAAAATTGTTGTTTCAGTGAAGAGAAAATTGCGGACATTACTGATCATCGTACACTTATTCCGTGGATTAAATATTTAGTCCACAGTTTAAACCACCTCTCGAGGAGGAATAGATTTAGGCCAGATTTTGGCAGAGTTATTCCTGGAATAACTTTATTCTTCTTTTGTGAATACCAAATGACGTCATCAGTGGACTATCTTCAAAGTTATTCCTGGAATAAAAGTTATTCCCCTTTTGTGAATACGGGCCATTCTCTTTCTTTAAGAGCAAAACTTGGAAATAGTTTTTTCAAAAATTAAATTTTTATTTAATTTAACCCTCGTCTAACCAGGGGGGGGGGGGTTGCAACCCCCCTCTAAGGTTTTTTCCCAACTGCATAAAAATTCAAAAGCAACCGACCCCAGGCATTCTCTTTTACATCCTATGGTGGGGTTAGGGTAGGCCGTCAAAGTTGGGGTGTAGGGGTGGGGGTTGATGAAGCCCTGTAACATTTTAAGTCGCCATTTTGAAAAATGCATGCTATGAAGCCGAAACTTGCAGGGCATGGTATAATTATCATTTTCCTTCTTTAGTAGCAAAACCAAGTTCATAGGGGGTTCCGTTCTAAAAAAATAGGGGTGGGTTTGCAACCCCCCTCCCCTTTGGGTAGACGTCTTACAAAAAAGACTGGGTAGACGAGGGTTGATCCAGATCCAGATTAAAATTCCCTGTAGAAAGTTACGTTAGAACTGTCGAATCTAATCAGAGCTTACTGCTGCAATAATAATCAAGTCATATGTAACGGACAATAAATTCCACTTCTCAATACTCTCTATGAGCATCATTATACGACGTTAGAGTATTTTTATGCGCCAATAAATAAATCCTCTGGGACCATTTGTCAAATATATAGGACAAAGAGATAGTTTTCATCTACAAAAGACAGACGTGATCTGTTTTTATTATCTTTATGGCTTAAAAAACTTTGGCTGCTTGATGTGTCATTAGATCAGAGTATACATTTTGAACACTACTACAGACTTAATCTGTTCCAGTTTGTCGTAAGTTTAACGGACAAAGGATTTAGTTTGCAAATCCCTTACAAAAAGTTTACAAATTGTAAATGACAAAAGAAGTTTCGAATTAATCTTACCGCACAAAAGAGACCTGTTAATCAAAGTATATTTGACTAAAGCTAAGTCGTCTAGAGGTTTTTAGTGGTGCTCTTTATCGTGTAAACACAAAAGGATTGTTAAGGATTGCAATTTCTCAAGTGGGGATTATCTATCCTTACTGACTCCAGTGAATAGAATAAGTTATTTTACTACGGCTTACAAAATGCATTGTTATGCACGGACAGAATATTTGAACTGACTAACTGTAGAACGTATAACCTGGCATGAACGTACACAACAACTTAATTGATGTGTTCTGTAATTTTATTTTGATCCATTAATGTTGAAGTGTATTATTACAGAACAGACTTGATAAAAGCAGGTCAAGTGCGTAGTTATATGTAGGATTCAATTTCATATTACTGAATTTTTGAGTTCAAATGTCAAGTTTACGAGTCGTTAACAAAATGTTAACAAAATAGTTTCTCATGTTTTGTTAAATTAGTATATGTGTAAATTGTAATTCTTTTTCATTGCGTCTACCAGTGCATGTAAGCCTACTGCGGGGCGTACTGTGAAGTCTATTCATATTTACACAATATTTGGACGTAGCGAATTGACAATTTTGGAAACCCATTACAAATGATTTACGATTTGTCATGCTACCTACCGTAATATTAAGTTTTTGTAATCCTCTAAAGGTGAACAATAGAAACGATGCCATATTACGAGAGAACATGTTAACGGAAGTACGATTTCACGGAACATTTCGTTCACATAAAGAAAACAGTCTATCCGTTAACTAATTTGTAAAATCGTTGAAAATATCAACCACGTAAACTATTATTTGAATGGGTCAGTATATTTTTTAAATACCAAATACTCTGTGCACCAAAACAAGCCTTTGTGATTACATTAATTCCAATGCATCTGCTAATCAATACACGGATAAACTACCAAACATTCAAAGACTCCGTTTTCACTTAAGATGAAAGTAAAATCACAGCATGATTATGTTTTCAGAGAATTAAGTTAAAAAAAAGGTGTTTTATAGCAGAAAACATTTATCAAGTCAGTTCATAGTGTTGGAAATAACATTCAAAAATGCTTTATGCGTGGCATTTAAAATATACATAGGAAATGGGAAAGGTCTTACGCTTTGGCACGTGCTTTGCGGACACGTCGTGACAAGGAATAAAAGGTGAGATTATACAATACTTCAAAGATTTTGACACATAGTGACCTCTCCTAAATGACAAAAATGCCATATGCGGCATTTTTACATTCAGTGGCACCTTTGTTAATATCAAACATCTAAAGAACTAGTATTGAAAATGCAAAGTTAAATACAGCTTAAGTTTGAAAGTAGGTGAAAGAATAAAATAGAGAAAAATATAGTTCGAGTTTTACAAAATTTCTCTGGAGCAAAATGCTTGCTTGTGTAAAATGTTAACAATATCTGGGTCATAACGTATTTATTCATTGTCTTGGGGATCTTGTTAAGTAAAAACCACAAGGGGAGAGGTATTCAGTTTCCTCTGAACGCCTTTGACTGTAATTAGTCTTATTATTACAGTGATACATCACACTACCACATAGTGTAAGCGACTTCTTCCCGGGATTCTATTAATGTAGTTAATGTAACTATGAGCTTAAGGCTGTTTGAAAATTGATACCAAGTCAAACTTCCAATAAATAAACTTAATCATATAATGGCATAAAAGGGATATTATAGGTCTAACTTATTGAGATCCTGAAGGGAAAATTCGGTTTTTTTAAACAGAGTTTGCAATCGATAATGCTTTTCAATACAACCTGAGGTACAGTTTATGAATATCATGCAATCACCATAATTCAACCCTACGTACGCCATTTAACGTACTTACTCCCACATGTTTTGGGGTATTTTTTCCGTAATGTGTTCGTTAGAAGTACGTTCAATATGTTATCCATACAGTTTGTCCTTTATGTATACATGCAATTCGTTATCCATACGACATATATCCATATGACAGAGCCTTTATGTAATCATAGTTTGAAACTTTGCTATACATTTATCACTTGATTGAATGTCAGCAAGATTAAACTCAACCAGAACAATTAACCACTTAATATGTGCTTCACATCTTTGGTTAAGGATGTTATTGTTAAAGCAAACAACAATAATATGCTTCAAAATGTCTAGTTATGAATATTTAAATGTGTAAACAATTGTTCATTCTCTACATGTTTGCTTACAAGTTCATTTTGTTGTCTTTTGTTTGATTGATCCATTTTTGTTTAATATGTCAGTCTAGTCTATTTCAATACATATGGCAAAAGGAAGGCTTGGGGTAAGAATCAAATATTATGTCAGCTTAACTCTATAATATATGAAATAGGTAACTATCATATAAATGGTAGATACCGTTAAAGAATCACAAGCCATCAAAAAGGTGAAAACATCAACATGTATTTACCTTAATTCAAATCATTGATTATTACTTATATATCTTTACATTGTTTCTGACAATCTGAATCACAGACGCAAATGGTGAGATTGGAAGGAAATAAAATGATTAATATTCTTGCCGCTTGACAAAGTATCACACAGCACATTTTGTTAGCAGAGCTGGGATGTCAAAAAGCTCCGATGACATGTTTACATGACAAGTCCGTGGCCACGTGGATACATGAGCCAATAAGCTGCACCTATTTAAAGTTAATGAATCTAATTAAAATCATCCCACCTGTTTTTGTTACGATTAAAAAAACGGTCTTGCAAACTACAACTTTGAACTCCATCAGAACATTTTATTGCACAATTTAGGAATTGAATATTCTTTACATGTCTCTGGTGTATTCACATGTCAGTGTGTATAAACATGAATTTGACTAGAAATGTAACATAAAGGTTTTCCCGGGATAGATATCAAAAATAATCAAACAAAATATTGATAAAAATTTGAAATTTTAAATTATGGATAGCAGTATTGCTTATTTGATTTTTGAGAAAATAGTATATTAAAAAACGGTTGTTCGTAGGAAATTTGGATACTTTACCATTGCTAGCTCGACAACAAAATGCAATTCAGGCAGGTTTACGCACCACGGCCTTGTGCGTAAAGGTATACGCACGCGTTATCACCGAGTACTGATTAAATGCAGCTTATCGATATTTTACTTTTAAGAGCAAATACAGCTTGTCCAAATATTAATGCAACGAGCAAATAAAAAATATTTAAAAATAGTTGCCAAAAGATTAGATCATAGTAAACTATGTTTTTCAAAAGAAGAGTAACTACTCTACAACATGCTTTTTGTCCCGTTTTATTTTACCATTCCAGTCCAACGATATGGAGAATTTACAAAAACGCCCTTTGAATCAACTTTGGTCCGATTTGTAAGTTTAGATTTCTAGCTAAAGAAATGCAAACTCGAAATGAAAAGAATTATGCAAGCAACTGGAGGAGAATCAATCCACACCATCTTACCTGACCTGTTTTGACTTAAATAGGTCAAAATGTTCAATTAAAGTACGGATCTTCCTGATACTCTCATTATCCTTGACTCTGTTACTTCTGGTGTATAAAATCAGGTAGTTTAGGACGCAATTTCTACCAAAAGAGTCAAAAAAAGGGATTATAATGAAAGATGTCAACCAATAATAAGTCTTTAACCGAAACCACGGAAGAAAACGGAAGACAAAGGAGTTTAAGACCTAATAATTCATCTGGCCCGTCAAGGGGACGCAACAGGTTGACGCAGCAATCTGCTTAATATCAGCAGATCATCATTAAATTGAGTCCTTATTTCATGAAATGGGGTCAAGGGATGCTTCTCCAAATCATGTGGTGTTTTTAGCAATTTTCATTCAACGTGTGCCCAATGACGTCACCAGAGGTAAAACTTTACAGATTAACAAATCAAACCATCAACATTTTTCTGGTCTTTATAAAATATGCAATAAATTTTGATTCAGAGGTCCAAATTAAACAAATCAAAAATCCTGTCAAAGCCAATGGTCTACTCTATAATTTTATTGTAACGTTTGCTCACCATTGGGCTCTGTTCTCTCAAAATAAAAATTCAAAGTTCGTTTCGTTTTTTGTGGGACACCCTGTAAATGTAAAAAAATTGAAATACAAAGTATACATGCACATACATATACTAAATATTAGATTGAAGTAAAAGGTTTGGTTATAATGTTATAAAGATTCCGACATAAGCTGGCAAGACAATGTTCCAGGGCACACTTGGTTGAATACTCAAACTGTGTAGTATATCATACCAAAAATAAGTGTTTATTCGTCTTGTTTAGTCTCTACACTAATAACAAATGTTTATCAAAAGTCTTTACACAGTCTGCGATATCGTTCTTTCAAACTGCCCACGCTATCCATGTTATTTGTTACTGTAAATTTCGTGTTTTCCTCGTGTAAATAATAGCATCACACACCTCGAAATTCTTGTAAAAGAGATGTCACAAGCTGGCACGGAATCCAAATGGATTACCTATAACACTTCGTAACTATTTTCAATTCCATAGACAAGTTATTTCGTTAACTTCTGCCTGTAATTTAACTCACCAATAATAATTACAGGTATAGATCTGGAGGTTTTTTTGAAGGATAAATCAAAGTGAGTCCACAACATTGACGTACTAGTACAGGGTGTCCCAGAATAAACCTTACAATATTTGTGTGTAATTTTCTTGGGTTTAACGGATAATTAGAAAGTATGTAAAGATTGCAGTTTATAGCCATTTAATTGAACTTTTAGGTACCGTTTGTGTCATTTTAATCGGTAGAGTACAACAGAAGTTATGGTTTATCAAATATTTGGGGGGATTTTTGTCTGGTCCGATTTCATGATTATTTGCCATAAAGTAGGGTTGTTTCTGAATGGAATAAAATGAGTCACCTTAAAAAAATTATCAAATCTGTCTTATTTTTACGTCAAGTTTAATATTTTTTTCAGCACAGATAAAAGAGAGCTTGCACATAATAAATTAGTAAACATTGTTACAGTTGAGTCAGCAAATCAATGACAGTACTCAATAGAACTTCGTTCAAGGGGAACTAAGAAAACCATAAAACTGGACCAGAAAATGTTACATCCAATTATTTTCCATAACAAGAAAAAACACATGTGCGACAACCAATACAAGAATTATGATAATGTTTTGAATAACAAACATTTTCTTTTTGTAATGACAGTTTAAATATTAGGTAAACTTAAGATACTGTACCATAGTCTCCCATTTTTATCACACGTCATTTGCAAGGGTTTGTTACTGTCCACACAAAAAGGAAACAACATTCTTTTTTACGAGCAGTGGAGCGGAACGCCATGTTAACTGTAAATTTTGGCCAACTTAAAATTGGTGTACATAAGGAATAGAGTCTCTAGTTTATATATAAATCTTTACTAGTGATTTCATGTCCAGGATCAACTTCAAAATGACGTCAACAGTTTACTTCGAAAACATTAACGCTATTTTGTCATAATTGCAACATTTTATTCACTTGGCATGACTCGTTGAAAATTCGGTAGGTTGATATTCAGGGAGTAGCAATGAAAGTACGTATGACTTTCGAAATGTGCAATGCCAATAAATGTTTGTAAGAACAATGAATGTCGGAGCTAAAACATGTTTCTTTACATTTATAATTTCCATTGCTTGAAAAGGCTTCAAACTTCAAACAAAATCGATTACTGAATCTTACCTTTTTTTGCTAACCGTAAATACATTTTACGTATCATTCAAAGATTAATTTAATGTCAAAAAGAGCCATTTTTGCTGACAAAGTTCGAGATTTTGAAGTGAAAATAGAACATGGCGTTTTGACGCTTCAAAGTATAAAATTGCTCAGATTCATCTTTTGTTCATGACATTCATGTTCAAAACATAACTAAAAAGAAAACCGAAATAACGAAAAATGTTTTATGTGATATTCTACTTACATAAGTAATAAATCCTAAATTTTCCGGTTTGAGATATCCAGTATTACGTTGTTGCTTTCATGTAAACTCAGTAGCTGTAAGTTTTGCCAGTGAACATTTGAGTAATTGTCAGCCCAATAGGCTCCAATAGTGCGGCTCTAAAATGTTCCGTTACTGATTATAACATTGAAATACCTTTTAATCTTTAGCATTTTACGCCCAAACGTGGAAGAATGCAATGTGCTTTCAACACCTAAATTTGCCGGGTCACTGGAATGGTAATTATTATTGTGTCCTTGTACAACGTTGCATGGTCATTTCAAAAGCTAGCGCCTGTACTGTTTATAAAAAACAATGAAGCTATTAGTTGAATACTAGTAATAATGTTGTATCGGGGGTTCTCACATTAAAAGGAATGACTGATATGTTAAATGGTCCTGTGGAGTCTCTACCGGAGTCTCTAGAACTAGGATAGACTAAAATCTACTTCCTGTTAGACACAAAAAGGTACACCAGACACAAAAATGTACATTTTCCCGTCACCTTACAACTGAAAGGCAAACAATTGAATACATTAAAAAACAAGGTTGTTAAAACTTGATGCACAAATTTGTGACCGGAATATGTGACCAGAAAAAAAAAAACCATAAAAGAAAAGCACATTTCAGAATTATTATTTCAGTGCATTAACACAGCTTCACTTTTTCCTTTTTAAGTTACCTTTCTTTGACCAAAAATATGTGTAGGGATGGCTCACAGCTACGTGTGTATTTTTTAAAAGATGTTTAAAAAAAGGGGTGTCAATATTATAGCTGAATACATTTTTGTTAAAATGATGAGTTTAGGAGGTGTCTCCCTCGGGGTAGTGGCTTTTCTGTCGATATTGTAAAGCAGAGCTCACGGTTCAGTATTTCGCAATTGTCAATCTATTTATAGTTGTTGTTGTTGTTGCCAAGAAACGGTAAACTAACTGAAGACACAGCTGACGATGTTTTCGTAAATTGGGCTAAAAACATTTCTGGTCAACTTTTTACTATTTTTTGATTCTCATTTCATTACTATCATGTTAAACTTGTCAAATATGTTTAAAAGGTTTTTCGATCATGCCAAGTGAAAATGGATGTCATTAACCCTTAAATCCATCACTATTGTCCATCATCACTTTGTTTGACGTCCTAAGGTCTCTTTCATAAGGGCAAGTTTAATCCAAATACATTCACGAATTGACCAACATCTTTTGATCAATGTTTAAAGCAAATTACCACAAAACTGTCTCTTCATTAACATAGTCCTAATCTGACATTCAGGTAATGCTAAATTTTCATAGTCTTTGTAAAAGTAGAAAGGAACATAATGATCATTCGGTTTTTGCATTGACTTTGAAGGACCGATTTTATTTACAATTGACAAAAATGATCATAGTATTTGTGATGGTTGACACACATCTGTATTTGTTTTCTTTGTACTTAAAATATTAAAAGAAATGTTTTAAACAATTTTGAAAGGGAGAAACATTAATAACTGCAAATTTCTTATCTCTCTTAGTCTTTGTAGTCATTTTCTTTTATTGTTTTATGAAAATATATTGTAATTCTGATTTTTTCACCTGATGAAAA
>JXSR01S021160.1:58069-72796 GCA_000969725.1 Ophiothrix spiculata
ATAACATGCTATTAAACTAAATGTAGTGCATCGCGACAGTTGAAATCGCGTATTTGATTTCCTGTACGGGATGTTATAGTTTGATCGCTCTAATTCAAAATGTGTTGATTCAAACACTGAGTGTCATCGAAAGTGTCAAGCTCTTTTGGACATTATTGACAAAACAAAGGAAGTACTTAACGCAGTTTAACCTGTTTTCTGTGGTTTTTCCAAGATTTTAACATTAGTCTCTGCCTAGTTTTCCTTACTAGAGTTTGACTTTAGATTATAGTATGTTTTTGTTGTTTAATAACGCAGCAAATTCTATGCTGTTCTTGCAATGACACGATTATTTTTTCAACGCGTTTGCGAACTCACAATTTCAAATAATTAACAAATTGAAAACAAATGAATAATACTAATTCAATGCCATTAGTCATAAAAGAGACCATCAAGTATTGAAACCTACGATCCCGTGGATTTAAGGTATACCTAAATAATCAAATACAATATTTTGCTGATTTTTTCCCAGATTTTTTGAATGACTTTGAAAGTATATTCATCGGAAATATTTGTAAATAGATACCCGTCATATTGTTTTTTTAATAAAAAAAATCTCCAGTTTCCCATGTTTAAAAGAAAATGGCATAAGAAACCTGAAAATTAATAACGCAGAAAAAAGTGCTTGACTTTTTCTTTTTATTTTTGTAATGTTAGTGGATTTTTTACAATGAACATATACTTAAACCTAACATAAACGGAAATAAAATTACACGTGATTATTTTGTGTCAAATATCATTATTTATTATTATCAATTGTTCTTATTTGACATTTGATAGAAAACACATTAATTTGAATGCATAGAAGGTATTTCAGAAAGCATGATTTGAATGCGCTGATGAAAGATGTCACAAGTGACTTGTGACCGTCAATCCCAAGACAGCCGTAAAAGCAGGTTTTTAACATTTTCTTTGTCTTAAATATTTGCAAAGACCAAGTTATAAGGATTAAATTGACACCTTAATGAATTTTTACTCGATTTCCAGTCAAGTTATGGTCCGTCAAAGGTTTTCAGGGAGTAAAATGTATAACAGAGATAAACGCATTCAAAGATCAGTAAGCCCTTTATTTTCTGTTGATTGTCCTCAAATTATTAAAAAATGATGACACTTTGCTTGTGCTTTGGTGTAAATTAAATGATTGTTAATCTGTCAAAAACCTTGACATATATTTTCCACCTGTACCGCAAAATGTAGTTTGCTGCATTTACGGGTCGTTTGAGATGGACAGTCTCATTTTTGTTTGGTAAATACTTTCAAATTTTGAAAACACATCTACTTAAGCGTCAATTGTTACATATAAGATGTCAAATCTTTTAATTTAACACCTTGTATCTAATTAATTCACTTGTAAAAATGGGTCATGTGTAGAAAAATTCAAATAAATTGCCAGTTGCTAAGTTAAATGAAGTATGTTAAAAATGTAATTTAGTTATTTCATAAGTTCATGTAATAATGATATTAATTTAATTTTATCTAATTTGTGCTATTTCCATAACGTAATCTTTTAATTGTTTACTCTTCATTGCTTATCTTTCTTTCTCTTTTTAAGCTTCTCTATTGAGTTAACTTTGAGGATTTTAATGGCTTGCCCTACACCACAACTTAGACGGCATATCCTACCCGTACCTAGAATGGTACCCCAATTTTGTTTTCATCGAAATGACCTTTTTATGCGACGCCCGTGAAAAAAATATATATTGTATAAAACAGTGTGGCAATATAAGATTTGCAATGACATTACATCACTAAGTATATCTATTGAGTGCAAAATGAGTCCATCTCTTAGATTTTTTAACTGAACATGTAATACATACAGTATAAGAAGTATCATAATTGGTGTTTCATGTAATATATCTTGAGCAATATAATCGTGCCGTGTTTTATAACGGCAATGAGTAAAATAAAGTGGGCCACTGATGGTATTCTCAGTTAGGGCTCTGTCACACATCACAAAACGTACAAAAACGTACCGTACACTAATTTGCTATTCGATATACATGCAATTCACTGACCTAACCAGTGTACGTTATTAGTATGTTATTCGTATATACATTTTGTTATGTGTGACAGAGCCCTTAGATTCATTTGTACACTTCAAACATTAGGTTATATATACCGTAAATGCATTACAATGACCAAACTAGTGTACATTATTAAAGTACGTTATTCATACATTTTGTGTGACAGGGCCCTTAGATTCATTTGCGAAAATCAAAAAACATTAGTTCGTTAATAAGCCCAACGAAGGACATTTCTCAGATTTAATTCACCTGTTACAAATATTGACAAGACGAATAAAGATAAGTGGTAAGTCACCCGGAATGACTTTTGTGACAAATGAAAAGTTAGTATTTAAGCAATGTGCTTCTCACAACGGTTACAAGGAGCAAATCAAATTAACAAACATCACAAACAAACAAACAAACAAACAAACACATAACAGCTCCACGAAAGGGGTTGATCATAGAATCTAGGGGTTGATCAACTAAACGTTTCAATTAAAGTCATTAATTGATTATTTAAATTTTAAATGACAAAGAAGCGAAGGCAACATGTTTTAAATCATTCATGCATGAAACTCTGTTTTGTTAGTTCTAGAATTATTTTACAAGTGCATTTCAAAAAATCAGACTAAATTGTGTTTTGGATAAGTATTTAAAAATATGCTTATATATTTATGCTGATGCTTATTCTAAGGTCAAATAGTTATAACTGATGTACTTTATTGTACTTGGATATTATAATTGTTTCTACGATAATATGTGAAAGATATAAATGAAAGTTTTAAGAATTTATAGAAGCTTTTTTTAAATTACATTGAATACATGAATTTTTTCCACAAAAGTCTTCGAATTTCTGAGTTTTCTTTATTAGTCATGAAATAAGTATATGAGAAAAACCATTAAAAAAACCTACCAATTGTCTAATAAGAACCAAAAAAGGGTTATTTGTGTTATTTGACTAATGGAATTATTGTTGTTTCACTTTGTAATTTTTTTAGATAATACCTGTGTTGTAGTATAACATGGGTTTTAGTCAAATATTTACACGTTGAAATTTAACGCAAGACAGTGTTTTCAAAGATTTTTACTAAACTCGGTTAGGCAAATAGATTTTCAACAGAAAAGTATGTGGAGTAAAAGTGGATATGAAACAGTAAAAAACTATTCATGGAATGTTAAATAAATCGACTTATCTACACTTTCAGCTGCTGCAGATTACATTTAATGTGTCGTTAGATTACTGTACATTTCTTAAACGTCAAATCCAATCATACAGACGTAGTCTTTTCTTTAAAATTGTCAAGTACTCTTTTATTTTTTAGTCTAATTTCCTTTATGCGAGGCTGGCTTTTTGAAATAACCTCGCAGAAAAGACCATTTATCTATTTTGCCCTTTCGTTAAGCAAGAATCCGTCCTCTAAAAATACAAGAGTACTTTTTAAATTTTAAGAAAAGTCCAAGTCAGCATCTTGTTGAAAATTGTTGATTTTATTCAAAGACTAACTTTAATTCGTATTCAGATGTTATAACGTCATAAACGTTATAACATCTGAATATCTCTTTACTTATTTTGAAAAAAATCTTAAATTGCTATTTAAATGCTTCCTGACAAATAACATTTAACACAAGGTGAAGTTATTTCAACTTTAATTTAACAGAAAAGCAATAACATAAAATTACTGCTAGTATTTTTTCTTGTGTTTTAAAACCCTGCTTTGTTATTTTCTTGTTACATTGCTTGCTAAAAAGTGATTTACCCTCGTCTCGTGTCCACTGTTTGACATAATGATATTAGTTACCAATTCTACCTCAATTTAGAAAATCCAAACCCATATGATTACATCACGAATATCCAGAGAAAGGATTATATTACTCACATGTTTCAATTATGAAAATGATTTCTTTTTATGTATTTCAAGAACAGACAAAAGTAGTACCGAACCTACCTTCAGGCTAAACTACGGTGAAATTCCATGCATAATTCACTTATCACTCTTATGTAGAGTATAAACATAATTCTTCTTCTCTAAACACAAAACATTCTAAGTGTTCTTAGGGATATATAATACATGGACAGAAAGATGATACTCATTAGCCTAGTTATCTATTATGTATCATAACAGTACCAGACTTTATAATTCAAAAATTGATTTTTTTCCTTCAAAAAATAGCTTTATAGTGCCCTCCGTCTATGTCTTCTCTATATGTGTCCAAATTTCGTACAAATCAGGGTTGTTGTTTTTTGAGTTACGATTGTTTGAAAATGCAAGTTAGCGCTTTTTTTATATATTGAGATATAAGCCTTCGAACATTGACAAAAACGACATTTGAAAAAATGAAATTGATACTCAGATTATATAAAAGGTAATAAATTTACACACATTTTAAGCCAATTTTGGTCAGAATCGGATTTAATTTAGCGGAGTTACAGGCTTTTTAAAAATAGCCGGGTGAGATAAAACAAAGAAATATATATTTAAAAAAATGACAAACTCCAAAATCTTGGTTGCCCATTATTCACAATGCATTATCTTAATAAAATAATAGATTTATTTAAAAGAAAAAGGAATTAAATTATTAAAATCTAATTTAAATGAAAATCCTACAAATTACAGGGTGAGCGTCTTCTGTATACAAATGTACCTTGTTAAGGGCAAAAAGTCGGCATACAAATTTACTACGTGTGTTTGCCGAACTTCGCCGACTTGATTGCGACTTTGGTACCCGATATCAGATAGGCTCTTTCACTCGCATGGAATAAGGTGAATTTTCCGCAACCGCAATCAGCGACCCACTTGCTGTTTTTATCCGTTTTCATATAAATGTATCATACATTGTAGGAAAAGCATCCAGACATTTGTAATTTACATTCTTAAGATTGACATAACTTTGGAACCGAATGTCCGTTTGAACTCAAATAAAAAGCATTATAAAGTTAAGTTTCTGTAGTTTGTCTTTGTGATAATATCTCATTTTTCTGATCAAAACGAATTTGTTTGTAAATCTACCCCTTAAAATGCCTGTCAAAATTTAACCAATGAGAAGGTTTTTTTTTTCTTTTTCTTTCTTTTTCAATTTTACGACGCACGAAATGAGGTTAAGTGTGGAAAATGCTCAGCGCTCGGTAAAAATTGTTCGGGTGAATTAATAAATATCATACTGAGTTTCAAATTCAAACCTGCTTTATGCAGTTGCCTCGGGGAGAGTTGAGTGTGCCAATTACACTTTAAGTTGCATTTTAGCACGAACTTGTGTGTACAGCTGTAAGTCGTGCGTTTGGAAACAATACACCGAACAATAGTGTTCTCATTTTGAATATTTAAACACATCGAGCGCCTGACTCTAGTTTTATACAGCTTCAGGTCTAATGCGTTAAGTGTTCAAAACGTGTTTAATAAGGCAACAAGTATAATTATTTAATTTTTATTCTGAAGAAAGAAAAAATATGAAATATATTTCGATTAAAACCTATCACCTGAAAGTACTGCTCATAACAGTTTTCACATATGTTTGAAAAGAAGTAGTAATAACACGTTAAAACACTTAAGTAAAGCATAAAAATGTAACAATATACAAGCTCTGACAATTTTGTTATAAAATTCTGAAAATCAATGCTTCATATGCATTCAATGTTCAATTTTGTCAACAAGTTCAACTGAAAACAAGAGCACATTCATTTGGAGCACTGTGTATTCTCTCCCGGGATTCTTTCCGTTTTGCGCAAGTGATAAATGAAATGCACTTCTCGAAGTTCTCAATTTTACCATGTAATTCAAGCAATTGCGGTGAATGGATGTCAATTCTGTTTCCAGTCGACTTTCAAATTCTGGTAAGATTCAAAGGAGATTTATTAAAGACTGTAGTGTATTGAAATTTACCAACTGACAAAAAATAGACATTCAAATAATTTCTTTCGAAACAAAGAATATTGTAAATTAACGTCAGTTCAAATACTTTCCACTTTTTGTTTACTGTTTTGTTTTGAGATTAGGTACCCGATTTCTGTACAAATAACATCATAATGAAGTCGATCTTCTTGAGTCGAAATAGAGTCAAGCATGCTGGACCATCTTGAGTGTCATCTAGAGGACAAATGTCTCTGTATGTAAAAACCATCAAGTCAACCATTCTTACCGAGTTTAATACCCTATAAGAGACTGAAAAGCCAAATCTGATATCCTAAATGAAATTTGCAGCATGTCGATTTTTATACCCTATATTGCAAATCTCGAGACATATCAAGGTTTCACATTTTTTCTCACGTCAGAATAACCAGTTACCCCCACCCCCTTAAGCACAATGAATTATGTCATGTAAATTTTGCACGAGCGTTACATTAACTGTGTATAATGCAAAGTAAGTACATTGCGTAGATTGTATTACTGGACATGAAATACGTCTTTAAGTATCTTAATTGACGTGTCATGTAATATATCTTGATCCGTTTATTGGTGCCGTGTTTTATAACGGTAATGGGTAAGTAAAAGTGGGACACTTATAATCTTGTCTATTAGATGATGCATTTACACAATTAAAACATAACTTCATAAATAGCCTCGAAAAAATGCCAATTTGAGTGGACAAAATGCAATCCAAAGACGTCAATTTGTTTAGACGGTTACAAATGTTGAGAGGATGATCTCAGATAAACAATGGCAAGTCATCTGGAATGACTTTTTTCCTTTATAATTGTTTAAAAGTGTTTCCAAGTTTAGCAAGATGTTTGATCAATACCACTAAGTTCCCGGGTGTTCATCACTTTTATTACAGAAACATTCGGTGGCTTGTTGCATATCACATTTTTTCTTTACTCGTTATAAACAAAATTATCATATACCTACTGATATAATGCTTTCGCCTTTTCAAAAGCATCTAAAAATATAACATAAGCATATAACACAACAAAACACAAATAAATAATTTTTCGATGGAATAATCATCATCACAATGTAAATTCCAAGGTGAAAATGATATAATCACTGATCCTCAGGAAATCTCAAATTGGTTAGTACAGTGGAAACGTTTTCTTGCAAGTGTTTTTATTAAGTTTTATACTGTGTGAAAATTGTATAGGAATTTTGACCCTTCAGGGTCACCATACCCGAGAGACAATATAACATGCTTATTGGCTTGAATGTGTAAATATTGTATAATAATATTAAAAGTCTCTCCACGTTAGAGAGAATGTCAGAATATTAAGAAAGCAAACTGTTAGCAAATGCCTCCCGATGGAGAGATTTTTTAACACTCAACATGCTCATTGCTCGATGCACAAGAACATGCAATTGACCAGACAAAACGCACGTGACCTACTTTTATTGAGTCGGTGTTGAGATTAAATGCTATAAAATGACTAAGATTTATTGAAAGACACGTTATTTAGTTAAGATTCTTTCTAAGATAAACCAATTCTGAGTTGTTCGCTATTTACATGTACTTTAAGGGTATCCTGTTTAAAAATGGCGTTACGAATATTCTTAAAATGTTTAATATTTAAAACGCTCCAATTTTCATAGTTTGAATCATCCGATTTTGTGGTCAAGATACCTATTTTTAAAATCATTTATAGCAAAATATTTTTTTTTTCTGTTAAAACGGTCAACCGTACAAGTTAGTGTTTAAAATTGCTGTTTCCATTGAGTATTATGTTGCCGTTGCTATTAACAGCATGGGAAGCTGATAGTAAATCCTTCATAAGTGCATGTCCTTAAAAATGGTAATAATAATAATGCGTAAATACTTCATTTTTTGAATAAACATGCTAATGCCATTTCGAAGATTTTTCTTAATCTATTATTACAACGAAAATATAAATCTACAGACTTTACTTCGTTTGTATGCCCACACTTGTGATATTCTGACAAGTGTAAGAATGCAAAATCTAGCAGTGAACATGACATTTGAGAATCTCACAATAAAACACTCGATGCACAAGAACATGAAATTAAACAGACCAAATGGCACGTGACCTGGTTTCATTCAGTCAGTGAGGTCAAAAAACTAGGTAAAACGTTTAAAAAATGGCCAAGATTTATTGCAATACATGTCAGTACAGATGATTTCTAAAATAAACACCGCTGTAATCCGGTCACGATTTAATTTAGGAAATGTTAAAATGATGAGACATTTCTTGAAATATACAATGAAATGTATTCTACAAAATGAAATGACACTCAAATACAAAACAACTTTAACAGCTTGCAAGGTAAATTGAAATAAAAAAAAACTTTTCAATTTACAGGCACTTGCATTTTAGAATGTAGCTTTTATGTTCAAAGTGATACATGATCACACTTAATAACATATATTTTTCCTTAAAATGATTATCCCTAACCATGTTGATATGATCACCATAATTTGATAGTTCAACTTTTCGAAATTGTATAATATACACAAGTAAGGTACAAATTACTTTATTTGATATATTTCGTTGATAAAATGTTCTGTAAGCAATTGAATTAGTTATACGTGTTTTACAAGCAGAAAATGTAACCATATTTAACCAGTCGTCTGGCTAAACTGCTACCAACAAATGGCATACATATTTCACCAATCACTCTTTAGTACAGATATAAACAACATATCCCTTCTCCAAGCACATACACATTCCTGATTTCCTTTGAGAGCTATACGGGCAGAGAGATGCTGATCATTAGTCTAGTTTATATCTAGTGTGAATCCAGAGTGTGAATCACAATATACGTAGTATTGATTCAAGCCCGTAGGCAGGGGTGGGGGGCGTCGCACCCCCACCCCCAA
Organism: Ophiothrix spiculata; assembly: GCA_000969725.1. Lineage (NCBI taxonomy): Eukaryota > Metazoa > Echinodermata > Ophiuroidea > Amphilepidida > Ophiotrichidae > Ophiothrix > Ophiothrix spiculata. The sequence continues at coordinate 66,874 of JXSR01S021160.1, forward strand.
TTTGACAATGTACAAAAAAGGTCCACAAAAATTCCCTAAATAACCACCAAAAGAACACCTAAAGCACCAAAACAAGTAAATGTAAGCCGTTTTTTAATAAAATACTGCACAAAATGCTTGGAAAGCTACTAAAAACCTACTAAAATTAGTTTAGGGTCGACCAAAACGAACATTTTCCCTTTTTGAAAATCCGCACCCCCCCCCCCCCCCCTCGAAAAAATCCTCGCTACGGGCCTTGTAATGAAGAGATTGTTTCCAAAAGGGAATAACTCCAAAACAAAGTGCAGTGGGAGAAAAACACCTTTTTTAATTACAGGCCCATTGACCGGTTATACTGCTCATTGGTACCAATAACTCAAACTTGACCAAAATAGTGGAGTTATTCCCTTTTGGAATTTGAGCTCTTCATTTGGTGATTTATTTATAGGCGTTTATAATTCAAAGTAGCACGTCTCTATTGATTTTACTTCTGCATTTGTTCATTTGATGTATTCTAAGACGCCTTCGTTTGTCTTTTTCCCAATAAACTATCGATTTCAAAATTACAAAACTCCCTTTAAAGTGCAATAATTGTTTGGGGGTCAAGCGTCTTTCGAGTGTTCTATCTCGGCCATTTTCACACACATTTTCACAAGCGAAGTGTTTTATGAAAGAGCAAAGATGCAGTAATAAATATATATTTCGGGAACTTTCAGAATCACTAGACTTTTACACACCGTCGATCTAAATTTAAGAAATTTTGTTTTTCTTTTTGTGTGAGGTGTACTTTGAACTTTTCAAGGTGAGTTCATTATCTGTCCATATATACCGGTATGTGTACTCGTTAATTATGAATTTGTTATTAATGATGAGAAAAAAAACAAATAAATAAACTAGTATAAACTAGAAACATTTAGAAGCAATTGAAACCATGATACTTTCTTCCTAAAAATGCAGTTAGACGGATACATATTGCGGAGATTTCAAAATTGTATTGGTATGTTGTCAAGAAACGATATCTCTAGCCAGCCTAACCGGTCAGCTTGTTATACCTATCATTGTATGCCTCACAAACATGTCCTCTTCAATAAGTAGTAAAAGTGACAAATAAATCTGAAAATGTGTAGGCGGTATCTTAAAGCGCCGGCAATGCTGACTTTCTAATAAGCAATTGAGAAAAAAAAAAAAAAAGGTTTTGAAGATTTAATTACATTTTTTTACCACTTGAGACAGGGTCATAAATTATTTTAATGCAGTGTACATGTATGACTTTTTCTTTTTGAAAATATGTTCTCGTGTGTTTGTTTGTTCGGTTTTTTTTTGATTTGTTCTCTTTTCTTTTGTTTTATTGATCTATTCATATTGCTTTTTCTTGTCTAGTCTTTTTTGTCTTTATTTTTTGTAGATAATATAAGTAGCAATATAAATAAATTAACTTTTACCCATGAGTCTTGTATAAACTTTAACTACATTTTTCAACCGAATTTCCACTATATCTGTCAAACTACATAACCATGTACATTTGTCTTCATTGGAGTAGGAAAGACGGAGTGTAAAATATACTTTTAACAGTCTTTCAACACAATAAGATAGTGGTCTATTTACCTCAATATTTTGACGTGAAGAAACACACATCCTCATCAGCAGATGAAAGTCGGATTGATATTATAGAAATCGTATTTCCAGAATTTTGAATTTATGCTTCCAACAAAGATGTTAAAGGTGGGTATTTTTTTTCCTATTATGTTGACCGTAGCACACGTAAAGCATAATGTTCAATCATAATGTATGAGTGGTTGTTGTCCTCTGTATAGTATATAATTCAATAAGAACATGACAGTTTTGGGGTAGTAGACTAAAATGGTGAATGGCATATAAGTTGCTGGTTTAAGGGTACACATGCTCAGGAAAATGTGAATCCTAACTATTTTTCTATCATGAAAAGATAAATAGTTTCCACTGCCTTTGCGGGGACTCGAACCATGGATTATGGCAGGAGTTAGTCATGCATTACGAAGCGAGCGCTCTACCGCTGAGCTATCAAGGCATTGTTGAGATCGTGAACTAAAATCTAAAACATAAACATTAGAATGCCGTATTTTTCTTTTGTTTACATAAAAATTGCAATTTTTGCCTCATTGGAATGCTCGATTTGTAAGTAAATTATGCAAATGCGTATATCAGACAAAATGTAGATAATGTAGATACTAAAATCAGGCTATTCACAGCTCAAACAGGGCGAACTAAGAGTAATAATTCACGCCCGGTTTTTCGGGCAAAACAACGAGGGTTTGTTACATTATCATTCAAAATCAACACAACACAATTATAAAATATTATTTGTAATTCAATAAATAGTATCAAGCCTACAATCTGTCAAAATTTGAAACAGTTTTCGAAGTAGTTTATTGACGTAATTTTGACCTTGATAAAGGACGTGAAATCACTGCTAAAGTCTCATGTATAAACTAGAGACTCTATTACATATGTACGCCAAAAATTGTATTATTCTGATATGTGTAAGTAGGTAAAAAGTTGCAGTAAAGATGCCGTTGGCAAAAATGGCACCCATTTAGGGACCGTAGCCTTAATAACAAAGTAAAGGGTTAATAACATAGGTGCCCTGGACAAAATCGAGTACAAAAATAGTAAAACATTCCTAAGGTGCACATTTGGAACATAATTATAGTACAGTTTTAGTACAAATATAGTACAAATTTGTGTACTATAAATGTACTCAAATTGTACTTAAATGATGTTCCAAATGTGCACCTTAGGAATGTTGTACTATTTTTGTACTCAATTTTGTCCAGGGTGCCCATCTTTACACACACGAGTTACAGTTTTATTCAGAACGGTGCTTTGCTTTTAAATGGAGAGGTTTGATATTTCAAACAATTCCCGGAGCATATTATACAAATATTGACCGCTCATGAGGGTAATAGTAAAGACTTTTGTCCCGAATTGATCTTGAAGGAAAGAAGTTTTTTACGCCATGTTTTGCATACTTACACGTATCAGAATATCACAATTGTTGGCGTACAAAATTATGGAATACAGTCTTTTATTTATACATGAACCTAGTGATTTTACGTCCATGAACAAGGTCAAAATGGCGTCAAAGTTGACGCCTTTTTTGCAGAAACCTCGTGATTTCATGATGTTCTTACAATTCGATTGTTTCAAAATGTTGACATATTGTAGGCTTGATAGATCTTATTGAATTATAAAATAATATTGATTAAATATGTGGTGTTAATTTAGAATGATAATGTAATAACTCGGATTGTTTTGCCTTGAAAACTGACGCGAGATATGACTCTGAAATCTCCTCGTTTGAGTGAGCTCTGATTCGCCTGTTTTTAATATTTTACCTTACCTATATACATTTTGTCTTATATTATCATTCGTATAATTTACTTGCAAACTGAGCAATCGATGGAGACAAAAATTCTATTTTTATGTAAACAATAGAAAGATACGTCATTCTAATGTTTGTCTTTTAGATTTCAGTTCATAATCTATAGGCTGCGCCTATAAGCCATGGTTCGAGTCCCCATAAATGCAGTTTTCATGATTAAAATGGTAAGGATTCACATTTTCTTCAGCAGGGTGATATTTTTTGACATTCACGACTAAAATTAGTGACTAATAGTAAAAATAATATATCAGATTCCATCTGTTTGTGACGCATAGAAAGTCTATGTTGGGACAACTATGCAGTTTTTTAAGGACAAATCTACGGATACAGTACAGTACGTAATAATTATGTGCATGTAAGGATTGATAAGGGAAGACATAGTGTGTATCTCACTTATTGCTTCCTTGGTAATGTTTTTGTAGGAAACTATGCGAGTAGTTAGTGAAGAAATGTCCATAAATCAAAGTTAATTGTTATAATCTTGCGTTATGGGCATTTTTCACCACTAACCAGGCTAACTACTCACATGAGAAAGCAATGCATGATGGGATACACACAATATCTTTTCTTTAGATAAATGACTTCGGAAACAATCGTTTTGCATGTTTGTTTGTTTTGTTTTTGTTTTGTCCTTAAGTTTTTGATGGGCCTTAAAGTATACCTTTTCCCTTCTTTTTTATTCTTCTCGTAATATAACAGGCCTAACAGTAATGTTCTCTAGCTCTAAATCATCGCAAGATTTACCTCTTGCTGAAGCATAAAATAAAGTATTATTTTATACATACCATTTTTGAATAGTTAAAGCGTTTTGCTTTCGTGGTGAGCTTTAAATTGGACACCGCTTTCCTTCAGTTGCCTGGGGACAAATGAGTCCGCCAATTACACTAGAAATTACATTCTACACTCTTAAAAAGAAAGGATCAAATTTGATCCCATAAAGTATCAAATATGAGCTTAAAAAAGGAGTGTATTTGATCCGAAAAGGATCAAATTTGAGGAGAATTTTGGATCAAAATTGATCCCAAAAAGGGTAAGCTCATATTTGATACTTTATGGGATCAATTTGATCCTTTCCTTTTAAGAGTGTAGCACGAACTTGGGCTTAGAGCTATAAGCACTACTCGTATTACCTAAGTTTGTAAAATATATACCGTTTCGAATGTTTCATATTAGCATTAGCGAAGTATAGAATAAGCTGAAAAAATATTGTTAAAATATTAAAAGTCATCTGTCTGTAATATTAAACAAATCTTCAAGGATAAGGCACATTGCATATTGCATTTTTCAATACACAATTTCATCGTATTCTTCGCATGTAATTTAAACAATAGCGGAAAATGCGAGTCGTATCTACATCCGTTTTGACATTCTTGTTCTCTCTTACTCTTAGTCCTGAAAAAAAAAGGAATACATCTGATAAACGGAAATATTCAGAAAGAAACAGTCTGAAGTTGTGATCTTTCATGAAACATTAACAAGAAATATAGTGATATGTATATTGATTTCGTTATATACTTACATGTTTTGCGTCAAGTTGGCATTGTAAACCTTATAACATGTACTTTTAAGATATGTAAAAAAGTGAAAATGACCAGGGGTCAACTTAACGGCTGGTTTGAACTGGACGATTAAGTCCTTCGGGGGGGGGGGGGGGGTTGCAACCGCTCGTGTTCTTTATTGTTTTGTTTTCTTATGTATAATAACCATTAATATCTTACGACTTTACTTCTAGTTTGTTATTCCCTTGCTATTTTACCTTTCAAAAGTATATAATTTGCATTTTTACTTCAGCAAAACCATAATGTATTCTCCCAGGAATTTTGATTAGAAAGAGTGAAATCCGTTTCGTAACACTAGTAGACGATAACAGATTTGATGTTCAATAGTATTACGTGTATTTCTATACGTAACAAACCACTATCTTCAATACACGTCAAGAAAATTAAAGTAGCAACAGAAGGGTCGAAAAAATCTAAACATATGTAGGCGGTATTCTATTTCAGCATTTCAGCAATGTTAATGTAACAATAAGCAAAAATGCATTTAAATATGTCATCAGAAACATGACTGCCAAATTTTTGACGGACAATTTTTGACCAAAAATTAATTGCAAAAATGTTTTCAAAAGTTTGAAGGGATTTTCGGTTGTATTTGTAATTCAGTCTTTGTATATGTTTTTCCTATGAAACTTGCAAACGCATAATTCATTTGGGAAGGCGTTTTTAAAGGGGTAGAGCTTCCCTGCTACTTGGCACCAACGGGTTGTAACATACCTAAGTCACTTTAGTGTTATAATAATGACCATTGTAATTTTGCAGGTTGTAAAATGAATATCATACGCTAATGGAATCACATGAATAATTTAAAGTTCGAAATTTAGCTAAGCAAATTTTAATTACGTTTTTTAAAAAAAGTCAGGATAGAAGTACAGATATCCCAATCATATTAGACATGTAATTTTGCTTCTTAAGAGTTTACCTTTAGTCTACGGTATTTAAATTCGACATGAGGAGTTTTTCGATA
>JXSR01S021161.1:15603-29059 GCA_000969725.1 Ophiothrix spiculata
ATATTTGATAAATAAAATCAAAGTTATAAGAGTCATATAAATTTCAATTTTCTTACATTTTTTCTCCCAAATGAGGTAGGTGAAGAGTTAAGAAAGAGCGTTTCAATCCAAGTTTCTACCACTACCACAAATGTTATCCAACTTAATGACACATACCTCTGTGAATACCAGGTGTATACATGTCAGTCCCACTGCAGCAAAACGGGATCATTTATCTTGTTTTTATTTCGTTTTCATACCTTATAAGTCCTCATAATTTTGTTGTCTTAACTGAAACCTGGTCTGCTGGAAAAATGTTGGAAGTTTTTACAACTATCTCGTTGGTGATGGATGAGCAGGCTGGCTTGGCATCTTATGCATAAAATGTACATAAAGATTTAGGGTGCTGTCACAAAGGGGGGAAAAGATGATAATGATGATGATGGTAGTGATGATATCATCTTTTTCAAGATGTTACCTTTCTCCAGGCTAATTTACATTGTTTGATGATAACTGATATTGACTTGACAAGTGGGTGTGGTTAAAGTGGTCCCGCTTGGATTTGGAAGATTTTTTTTTCTTTTGGAGCAAAACTGGAAGATACAAATCAGTGTTTTAAGAATGTTTGAAGTTGGTCCTACGTAGATTTTGTGTACCTTTTCTTCAGATTCAAAACTGTTAGAGACAAACTCCAGTATTTTAAGAATGGTGAAGTTGCACTCTTCATTTAAAGATTTGCTTATTATTATTATTCATTTTTACAACAGCTCTATTAGAACCTTTGCAAACGGCTCTAAATAGACTGCATTTAAGTTCCTTTGGTACGTTTCATGACTATAGTCACACAGATTATATGTTTTGTTTTTCCTTCTTAAGATATCTGATATTTGAAACCATTAATAGTCAGTTTAATACCATCATGTGTGAGCTAACTTGCAAAAGAATTAAAAATATAATTTGCCACAATTTATAAAGGAAAAAACCCCTTAATATATGCAAATATGATCTTATATTATAATGCATTAATATTATGAACTAAATCTACATCTAATGTACCAAAATACTTTTACAATCATATGTGTTGTTGTTGTTTTTTTTTTGCAAAAAATTACCATGTTGTGTGCAATTCCACAGTATTGCAATTCCAACAAATCATATACATTTCTAGTGCCGTACTAATAATGTGGAAGTTCTTGGTAAAGTGATTGAGTTCCAATCCGCATGAAAAGTCTTTAACATAGCTTGCTTAGAAGGGAAATCTAATGTGAAATAGAAGGTGAAACTACCGTAGCTTGAATAATCACAGACTTGTGACTCTAGAATATACAATCATGTTTTCAGGTATTTGTGCATGTTGCGCTCTTGTTTTAAGTAAAATCACAATCAATTTGATATAATTGTTAATCTGATGAACCAATCACTATTTCTATGAAAATAAAACTACTGATTGCTTGTTTACTACTTTGACACAAATATATCAAAACATTGTATCTGCCCTCAATTTTATACTCTCATTTCATTTCAGTGCAAAATTTCAATTAATTCGATTTTGTATATGGCATATCTAATGAATATTGTATTTTTGAAATTTAAACATTGTTAATTATATGTAGATACATCCTTTTAACCACAAAACTTATATCTCTAGCCTTGCAATCGCAAGGTCTATGTTTATTCGTTTTAATCCAGAGTAAAACACGCATTTTGATTTGTAATTTCTCTTTTACACCGTCATGACTTGTTGGTTCATTCCCATGTATTCTTATACTTGATTCAAATGTAACATCATTAGATTGAGGATTTAGTGAAAATATATTTTTGCAGATATATCTGCTTATAATTGTTTATAATTGTAGAATGTTGCTATATCAGAGTCTGACAGATTTAAAGGAATTATAATTTCTCAGTTTTTAAGGTTGACTATTTGAAAAATTGTATGAGCTCTGTTGTCCTAAATAATTTATGAATTTGCTCATCTCACCCCCTCACCCCAATGAAACAGTTCTTGGCACATCAACAATCTACTTTTGAAGGAAGAACATTATTTCAGCTAAGTTGCTCACAATGAGTAAATTTTCAGGGGAGGGGGACTGGCCTAGAATGGTGGCACGTAGATGTGTGGGCCTCAAGCCTCATGTTTTACACTGCACCTGCTGACCCACCCATATAGTTTTGAGTTCCCAAGTTCTTTTTGTGAACGTTTAGACCACCATATTTTGGTCCAACACTAGTGGGTGCAGAAATTGGGACTAGACTCCTGGCAAAAAAAGTCCCCCAGATAAATATTCAAGGCAAATTGATAAATTGATGGCTCTTGTCTAGATAAATCTTGGAATATAGCTTGAAATCCTGGCCAGCTGGTCATGACTTGGAAAGTAAGTCCTTCAAGATCAAATTGTGTAACAGTCTCGCAGATATTATCCGAATAGCACTTGAAGACGTATAATATCACACTCAGAAAACTTAGCTTTCACCTCAAGTGCTTTTAAGCTAGACGAAAATTGAAACAAGATGCAGGTTTTTTCATCTGAAAGTCTTAAGTGAGAAAGGTATGGAAATTAAGAATGTTGGACCCGTCGTCCAAGAAAAACAGTAGACTAGCGAATTCCATCTGTGTTTATGTTATGACTAAGAAGATCTGATAGAGATATATTGGTATAGTCTGCACTCATCAATTTACACATTTAGCATGAAGAAGTGACAGAATAGGGTTTGCTTATCGTTTTTGGATCATGACTCAATGTCCTTGCGATTAGCGCTGTCACTGTGAGGAGATTTTAAGCTGAGCGTAAACAGATCGGACATGTTCTTATAGTTCAATCTGACATATTTTTATCACTTAATTAAGAGATTTACTGCTTGGATTGTGTTGAACGGAGATGATACATTGACGTGTGAAGAGTTAAGCTTAAGCTAATATTGACAACACTTTATGGGATTTAGAATATCAAAATGATATTGTAGTTAAATTGTGATTTTTTGTGGTGGATTATTGTGGATTGTTAGGATACAAAGAGAAGCAAAAGCAGGCACTTAATTCAAATCAAAAGTGGTAGATTTCTACAAAGCTTGTGTAATATTCTCTAAACCGTCTACGTCATTCTTGACAAAAGTAGCTATTTTTGAATTATCAAAAACATGTCTGTTTTGTGATGTTAGAAAGTTTGTAGAGAGGTCTCAGAGGGGATATCTGATGTAGATTGTTGATCTGCTTGTCAGATACATAGCTTTCATCGAAAGCCTATTAGATTGAGATGATATGTGAAAATGAGTTAAAATGTCAATGTATAGTTGTATTCAAGGACACCGACCATCCATGGTCATCAAGGAAAGCGTCGTTGACGTACATGGAATGTGATTTGGTGTTTGTCTTTGTAACCTTTGGTGAAATCTCAATATGGAGATAACTAGTGAAAGTTTGAACCTCACGACCCGACAAATAGTTAATTGCAATTGCCCATGTGATTTGCTTTCGGACAATGTGATGAATTTATTTATAATTTAATTCTGTTTCACTCTTTTTCCTTTCCTAAATCTCAAGGACAGAATTCTCTCTATAAGGTGCCACACTTATTAACGTAATTAAAATCACACTATAGAAAGCGTTAACGAAGCTTTCAATTTTAATAGCAACTACGTAACAATAGTATCATGTGACATTCCACAATAGCGACTGTCAAGTTCGCCCTGCCAAGTCGGTAGTTTACGTCAACCTTCGCGTCCACGCTTTAATTTATTCTACCGTGAGAAATGAAAGTGGACACTTCATTTTTAAGAAAAGATCAGCTTAATAACTGATTACATTGCTAAATAGCAAAGTCAATGTAGCATTCAGATTAAATTAAGCACACATCATTAAATTAAGAAATAGCTCAGAGGGAAATTAAGACAAAAGCATATTTGTTGAAGTATACAATAAGGTTGGAATGGCTTTAACTTTTTGAAATTCTTCACGACACGTTTCGTTATCATTGGCTTATGAAAAGTGTATTGTGCTTGTGTTTGCTTGTGAATGCCATTATAAAGTGATATGACTGATGGCCAATGAATGTGTAGCCGCGTTAATGTTCAATGCCGTAAGCCTTCGGGAAAAACGGTTCGATGCAGTGGGATTTAGCATCACGGTGTATGCTAAAGCTTTCATTAAAATACATCAACTATAAAATATTTGGTAGGCAACTTTGGTTCATCAAATTGAAACAGTTTTTTCTGCATTTGAATCGCATTATAACAGGCGTGTTACGGCTTGAATAATTTATCAATGATCCTCAGCGGGAATATTTTGTACTTACCAAATAGCGTCGGCATCTTTTATCAAACTCCCGTGCCCGTGTGATTGATGATGATGTTACCCCCATTAATTTTGGTGGCAACATTTATCATCGTTGCCTTTAGATTTGTCAAATGACATTCTTTCACATTAATGCACCAGACTACCTCATATCAAATGGTATCAAATTTTTATTAGCTTTATGTAGACTTGTAATTTGACGTGATTAAATTTTTAAATTAATAGGGATAGAAATGATGTTATGATTCAAATTAATGATATTTAAAATTACTTGAGCTTATGTTATGATTTAAGGTTGCATCACATGTGATTTGAACAGTATAAAAAAAAGATTCTTGTATGGGCCTGCTCAGAACATTAATAATGATAGTCAGCCTACTTAGCTGTAAAATAATAGCAAAAATGAATGAATGAAGGCTTTCAAAAATATTCCCTGAACATGTTGCAGATTTCCTTGAAAAATGCCCGTAAAGAAGGATTGGCACAGATTTATTAAGAAAAAATTGCCACCTATAACATCATTTTGATATCATAAAGTCGTGATATCGATTTAAGATCTTTGTGAAATCTGTTATCAAAATAGATAAATCATAACGTCCATTTTTGGTTTCCACGGCAACGCAACACCTGCTCTCAGACCATCCCATACATTGCATTAGACAAGGTAAAAATTATTCATGTTTAGCATTCAATTTTATTTTCCATATTTTTTTTGTAATTTCAGATATAACTTAAAGGAATTGTTGTAGCACTTAGAACTTAGGTCATTGTAATAGCTTTGCTAAAGATTAATAATTATTTTACACATATTTTGTGGTAGGTGACCCTAGCCTAGAACAATTGAATAAAAAATTCTTAAAATGCTGTCTTTTTATTTTGCATAGCATTCAAGTTTTATATAATTTCAACCCATTCTTGACCTATTATGCAATAAAAGTAAAAAGGGTCTTCTCCCTATTTTTTGTGAAAAAAACAACAAGATGCTAAACGTGATCTTTTATACCTAGCCTCAGATTTGGCATTGAATAAACTATCTGATTTCACTAAGTAAAGAGAATGATAACGATAATAGCCATTTAGCAAATCTTGGGTTGGCTGGGAGATAATCTTGCACAGGAAATCTGCTTAGGTGCCTGATGGAGCAATGCTACATCAGCCTCATCTACCAGGGGGGTCTCACTGACGCATGGAATACGGGGGTGCTCAAAGATTTTGGGGTGCACTTTTGTAATTTTTGGCATATTGATGGGTCCGTTTTCGTCACACACCCAAAGCGCCCAAATTGCAAAATTGGGTGTATTTTGGAAAATTCTGCCAAAAAAGCATCCCAACATTGAGTGCTTTTTCTAGAAAAAAGGTATAGAGTTGGGTCGCAAAATCACGCTTTTCAAGGTATAGAGATGGTCAAATTTCTGAAATCTACTTTGAGCATCCCCAGACAAATATTTTCTAAGACCCCCCTCCCCCGGCATCCATCGCCTTGATTGAAACAAGACATTAAAGACATGCAGGAAGTCCATAATGGGGGAAACTTGCTAGATATCGCCGCGTTTTTTCAGGCAAAATTGACTCACGTTAATATACATCCACTGGTCGACAAGACAAGCCGTTATTATCATGCAAATGAGCTGGAAGACCCAACATCCGTCAGTGGAAACCTCATCTTGATTTTAACTCAACTCAGATTGCGTTGCCGTAGGGATTAAAAGGGAAATAATAGCCAAATTTGGGTAATATTTTTCCAATAATGCCCATGCATAATGCATTAATCATCACAGACGTGTGGGTATTGGGATCTGATGAACATTTTGAGGTTTTTTGAGGCATTTTAGAGATTTTTATTAGCTAAGTTTATTCCTGTTCATGAGGGGGTTTGGTGTTAATTGAGTGGTGTTCCTAATGAGAAAGGGAAATCATTTATTATTCTACCACCAGTTGCTCAGTCACAATGTTCAGAACATTTTGACAAATTGTAAACTTAAAATATACATTATTAATGGCATGCAATCAAACTAGTAAGGGCAGGTGGTCTTTTGCAAGTGGTATTAAATCATCAAGAGTTGAAGCTGTCAAATGTCACATTTAAGTTTTAAAAAAGTACCAGTATCTTATTTTTTTAGTTAATCATCAAGCATTTGATATCAACATCGGTGTATTTTTATGAATATTTATCTATTCTGACATTTGTCTTTGATCTATTGATCTTTGACTTCAGACACTAATTTTGTTTGTGTATAGTTCACTCTTAAAATTAACGATTTTTACCATCACCTCAGATCTGAAGTAGTCTTGAATAATATAGAATAATATAAATAAGAAACTTCTGAACAAACTGCTTTAGCTGTAGTAGTATATTTGATAATAGTAAAAGTGAATTACAAATGTAAAAATAGTCCCTTCCAAGTGTATCTGTAGGATAAACAGCTAGTACCAGTGCTGGTTATACTTGAAAAAGCGGAATGTCGTAATTCAAGTTCAGTCAGATTGCTATCTTCTGAAGATGGCATTAACACAAGAAAGACAACTTGAATTTAGTGATATCTACTGATGATAACACTACTTTGAACTTTCACATTATGGCTTCACTTTACATCTAAAACCAAACATAGACACTGTTTTTCACCAAATTGATTGAATGAGTTAAGTATCAACATTTTCATTTAAAACAACATGTACAAAAGAGATTATAACAAATACCAAAAGGTTATAAATTAATTGATGAAAGGTGTATGGAAGCACAATTACTCTTCAGTAAATATCATGTAGTTTGTTTATTTATTTTTTTGACAGTTCAAAACTTGTCAGAAGCTGAACCCATTAGAATCTACCAATTATCTTGTAGTTTAGCTGCTTTTCTCTTCTGTTTTATACCAGTGCCACACCCAGTTTAGCTCCACTCACTGTCCTCACTTGCCACGCCCTTTTTACTCACAGACCATCAAACTTCAGACACAACATCATCTCTCTCAATCAGATTGAATATCGGCCAATGATGCATGTAATTGCACAGATCACTTTTGATTTGTAAAACATGCTCTTGTTAAGTCCAAACTTGTTAGATCTGTCATGCTATGTTCCCCATGAGTGAGTTTCGCAGGGCTCATTAGAGTCACGTATCAAGCCACAAAAAACGCTCAAAGTTGGTAATTAATTTATAGTGATTGATGTATGATTTATTTGCGGTGATGGCTTGGGTGTGGTTTCCAACTTGATGCTTGGTAGTATACGTGGTCCTCGACTTTGCGGTGCGGTACTTGTCGTTTGACGTGTGATAACATTATTTGGGACGTCGAGACTTTTTGAAGAAGACCATCTGGTTGGCTGCTTATTCATCCGAGTCTGTCAAGTGTTAATATGATGCATTGGTCTAATTGAAGATGTCGCAAGCAAGCATGGGTGCTTCTTAATTCTTAAAATGGCTGCTGGCAGAATGTGTTTGACAGGGGTGATTAGTAGTCATTTAATGCAATATTTTAAGATTAAAAGTTAAGCTTACAAGATGAGATTGTACTACATACTATTTTAAGCTTACAAGCTAAACTTACAAAGTGATTGTGAATTTCAATGAAGAAATCAATAAGACCATGAGACCATTTTACATGTATTGGAATATGATGTAATCTTCCAAAATTGGTAAAGGTACTGACCAAATCAAAATATTTTTGCTCATTTGCTTTAAATATTCATTACACTAATTAAGCCAATCTCTACCATACTGGCAAATTTTAGAGGACAAAAACAAACACATTTGACATTAGAATGTATGCAAATTAAAATAATACAAATAAAAGATTATTGACAACTTCAATACAGTATAAAAAGACTTGCAAACTCTAATTAAAGCAAATTGAATATTTTTTCCATACTGGGGTTTTAAATTCAGCCATATTTAATTATTGATGACGCAAGTTTTTACATAATTACTATCAAAATATGAACGGTGGTTTTTTTTGGTTGATAAATTGGTAAACTCTCATCAACTTTTGGTTAGTAAGGTTTAGTCACCAATTAAGAAGACGCATGCAGCGTCAGATGTAAGAGTATCTAGGTTGGCTGGGCCAGGGCAGGTGCGCTGGAACGCACATTTCTGCATCCTCTTTTGTGTTTGCTAGTCCCTCCAGGAAATCGCATCATTCGTCAAAATTGACAAAGAATGACAGATAAATGATGAAAGAGACTGAGTTAATTACTACTCTGACACACATTGGACCCACTACTCTACCAGAGAGTTACGTACGAGGTGCTCCGGCATGGGAGCGGTCCTTTGTTCTCTACCAGAGAAATCCGCCCCAGGAGTGACTGGATTTTACTCAACGCACTCACTAAGACAATTTCATCCCTAGAGCCATTCATGTTAATATTTCTCCTCAATTCTTTCCATTTTCACTCAAATTCCATCATTTTCATGGTCAGGATATGAATCATTGTAGGAAAAAGTTTTGCACATGTAATTCATCTTTCCTTTCCCCCAGGGATGCACGGGTATTTTTCCCCAAGCTGCTTACATTCCAACCACCAGAAACCATGACAACCATAAAGTTCCAAATAAGATGCGGGTTATTGCCAAATATGCAACAATAGTAATATGAGCCATGTTGGAGTAGGGGTATCCCTGTGTTTAGTAGGCTATTTAATGCAGCGTGTGATTAATTGAGTCATCCAGTCGCTAATGTTTTTACTTTACGAGTTTGTCGCAAGTTTGCAAATGTGAGTCTATCGCATTATCGATCCAATCCTTAGGTTACCAATGCCCTAATTACCATGTCGTTTGGCAATGCTTTTGTTTTTGTCTGTCGTCACGATGATGACATAAGCTAAAGGGTTGCTAATCGCTAGGGTTGGCAGATTTGATGGAGGGGGGGGGGGGTATACTACATTCCATGAAGAGGACCCTTAATTTTATCTTCTACATATCTTTTGTTTTGTTTTATTTTGGATGGGAAGTATTTTATATATACCATCTAAGTTAGCTTGATATACAAACTTAAGAAAAAAAAATGTTTATTGAAAATATTTATCTTTGATTCATGTCTGGTATTTTTTGCCCTTCTCATAAAACACGTTTTTATGAATACAACTACTTGTACCAGCTTATATAAGACCCTCCATGCAGGTCTTTTTTCTTCTACCAATGGAAGCAGAGAGTCACTAAGATATAAACTGGCATAACCCAGACACGTGTGTAGCATTATCTGTGTACGCCACTTGCCAATATTATTCACGTGCGTGCCTGAGGTACTGTATAGATTTGTTACATCTTGCCTAATTTGCTAATCGCTATCGCTGTTTTCAGGCTGTTTGGAATGTAAACATTGGCATTGTAACCAAACAAGCTATTTAAAATCGCGGTTTCCACGTCATCCCCATTTTTTCCTACATTTTTGCGCTCAGATTGGTTGGTCTTGTAACTATACCTATGTATAGTAATCAGTATCTTTTGTCATGCAAATGAGACAAAAATAGCATCATATACCGGGATGTTTTCATTTCGGAAAGTTATGGAATTTGTCATAGATCAGTCATCTGCTCATGGGGATTTTTATTTTTAAATTAATGGACTATCAGGGCACAAAATAAATTCATTTACATCGGACAAAAGCATTCATTTACAAGTATTAGTAATATTCAAAATATCCCTGGAGTACCTGGCTTCCTTGGCATAAAGTTGTGTGTTTGTTGTCAATGGACTGGTATCGATCAGAAATCAAAACATTGAATTGGGTAAAAAAGCATAAGTATCTTTAAATGGTTTCTTTTCTTGTAGTTCATATATGTTGTTGGTTTAACAATATACAGGCCAGAAAGGCCCCCCCCCGTGAGTAGGCACTCAGGCTAAGATGGGGGCTTTTGTGACCTATATCACCTTTGTACAGGGATGTGGGGTTTCTTGACCTATATCACCTTTGTACAGTTTGAAGATGATGTACAGGACAAGAAAAGATGAATTACACAAACATACTAAAGAAAATGAAGACTGTCAATTAAGAAATAGAGGAAAAACTTGCAAGAAAGTATGTTTCTGTTTAAAAAAATTGATGATGATTTTAAATTAGATGCTTAATGCTTTTTCTTTTCTTGTCTTTTTCATGTTCACCATCACAATTGCTGTGGCATCTGCATACTTCATTCAGGTAAGAGATTAACAAGTGGATTTCTTTCTTAAATGCCCCTTGTATTCAGTGACTTTTTGGTGAGAAGGGGCAAATGCATTTCGTCCTGATAGCTAGCAAACAAATGTTGTCCCAATTTTTCCGTATCATGTGATATGCTTTTAAACATTTAAACAATCTATTTTATTTTGGCTGAACCATGATCCGTCTAATTTGATTCTACCATGATCCGTCTAATTTGATTCTAAGAAGTGACAAGCAAAAAAGAATGTTTTTGCACTTTTTGGTCAGTTTTGGGACACACTTACCCAAAATCCCTGTTGTTCAGACACAAAATGGCCCTGCAGGGAAAAAAATATCACAATTTACAAGTACGTAGGTGTAATTTAGGGTCCAAGAATGCAAATTTAACAGGATTCATTGGTCCGTTTCTTCATGATTTTGCTGAAGTTTCCCATTCATATTTTTTTCCATCCCAATTTTTTTTTCTCATCCCTATTTCCCATCAAAAAATTTTGGCAGTCTAGTCTCCCCCCCCTGCCCCTACCTGGCTACGCCACTAATTGTATTTGCCTGAATCCTGGATTTCACCTACGTATAGGGGGGCACCATTAGATTTTCAGGGGGGGGGGGAACAGGAAGTTTTTTGGGAAAAAAATCCCCCTCCATAGGCAGAAAAAAAATCACCCCTTAATGGGAAAAAACCCAGTAATTTCTAAGAAAAAAAATTCGCACCCGAACGGGACAAAAAAAAAATCAACCCCGACCCCAACTTCCTGCTCCCCCTGGAAATCTAATGGTGCGCCCCTTATAATATTTTAACCATTCCATCAAGAGGTCCAAAGCCAGAAAGTTTGATGTTTCTTTATGGATCTATGTCTCAATCAAACAAGTTAGTTATTTAAGAATAAACAAGTAGAAATGACATATTGGTTTATCATATCCACCTGTCTGGTATCTTCAGTAGATAAATAACTGACATTTTGTCACAATTGGTATAAGCAGCAAGACGTTTGATCAAAAAGTCTGCTATCATTTGTACATTCTGATAGTAAATTTAAACTGAGAGGCGTGGTACACTAAATAACCCATCCATAATGGTCAATTCTAATATTGAACACAATCCATCTCTCTCATGCCATAACTCATCCAGGACTCTCCAGGGCAAAAAGTGGGCCTGAGTCAGTGCATGATTAAGGGCTCACAACATCGCACAATTTACGTTCACATTGGCATGTCCATGGTACTGGTTTGTGCACAACCACCAACAGTGGTATCAGTAGCACAGTTTAGTGTCGAGGCATTCTCAAAAGTTATGGTCATTCGGTTGAAATTTCTCAATTTGCAAATATGTATTTTTTTTAGTATTATATATACCCCTTTGGATGTTGATAAGTCAATAAATTGTTTTTTACCTATTTCCCATTGTTTTTACTTATCTTTTGAATCTATTGTGATCCATCCAAAGTTCCCTTGCTGGTCAGTTGGTGCTTTTCTCACTGTTTTTAACAAATATGTATTGATGGTCAAGATCATTAAAAAGTTGAAGCGGGTGTGCATACTGACCATGTGAATGGACATTGAGGAAATATAGTTTCGAGAAATTATTTTTTAAGTTTTACCGAATTTTTATCTGTAGATGGGGGGGGGGGGGTTGCAAGGGTGGGATTGTGAAGGATTGTGTAAGTTACCCTTCCACAAAAATAATTGCTAAAAAAAGAAGTTCAAGTTTCTCAACTGAAATTTTATATCTTTTTGCCTTTATTACTATACATTTGATATGTACATAGAATGGCAAATAAAAATAACACAAAAAATTGACAAAATTGCAGGTCAAAATCCCCTGAATACAGTCCCTTAATGTTTCCGATCAACATTCACAACACACGTAGTTAAGAGCCCTTAACAACTACGGCGCTGACTGAGTCATTTGATTGAGGCTGGGGGAATTGGGTCTGTTTTGGTCTTGAGGGGAAGGGGACATTGGCCATTTAAGCTCTTTTTCATTGAGATTGTTCAATTTTTTGGTTACATTTCAAGACACATGTCCCCCATGTCCACAATATTAATGTCAGTGACCTGCGTGGAGTGAATAATACCAACCTGTTTGGTCTTCTTTTCATAAGAATTTTCATTGAAGTACAAACCTTAGTAATGTGGCTACCTTATAGGATTGAACATATATGAAAGGCACATAGAATCAAGATTAAGCTCAAAATTTTAAGAACATCTTTTGGGGGATGCCTTGTTTAAATGAAAGACTTTACAAAGCTAAACCTATTATCAACATGTGTGTAATAAGACCAATTATCAAATCTGAATGGAAAAGCACAAAATACCGTAGAAACCCAGTATATGGCATGTTATAGTTTACTTCAAAGCTCTGCCTCCACCACGAAACCAACAGATTTGCTGAAAAGATGCTCCATGTAAGTTGTAGGCCTATTGATTTGTCACACTGTATCTCAGTCAAATTGTCACAATGAAACAAAACAAAAACTGGAAAAAAATGTGCAATAAATTTTAAAAAACACGAATTAAAAACCTGTCATCGTTATTGGATGGGTTATAGGCCACACAAAAAATGCAAATTAAAAAGCTCTCATCATTATCGTGTGGCCAGATGTAACAGCTAATTATTATCCAACAGGAGAGTGATATTGTCATAATTATTTATATTACTACATTTTGGGATTAATACTTACGAGTAACTTTAGTCTGAAAAATCATACCTTGACTTGTTTAATATAAAATATTGTATGAACTTGCAAATGATACCATACAATTTAAAAGCTTAAACATTCTTTATAGTAAAAATTTACAAGATTAATTGATCTTTACAATCATTATTTCAGAACACATTCATTTCAATATGTGAATTAGGGCCAAATCATAGTCGGCCTCCAAACAAAATGTTTCCTACCAAACATTTAAATGTGGCATCACCAAATATTTGCCATCAAATTTAAACTATGAACGGGTAACAAACATTTGGTCCAATGTATATAGCAATTCAATAACATGTGCAATCTAGCGCGAAGTTTTATTTGGTCTCAACTCGGTGTTGAAGTTATTT
>JXSR01S021161.1:38629-57194 GCA_000969725.1 Ophiothrix spiculata
TGTCATTTGATTGGTTAACAGGAACTCATTACTTTTTACTCATCGGCAAAAATGCATTCTGTATTTTCCATTTATAGAACCAAATAAAAGCAGGATGCAGGATGATAAATATTTTGAATTTTGAAGAAAAAACATGCTTTTATATATACACTTAAATAAATATGTTATGCTAGGACCAGCTGGGTTTGTGTAGGAAAGTAGGATGATTATCAACTTGGAGTTAATAATCCTTCAAAATGCAAATGGTCACAATCACACAAGGGGAAAAGAAAAACCAAGAGCTCATCTCAGAAAAAGGTAAAAATAATTTACCTTTAAAATGCGAAGAAATAATAGATACAGCGAAATACAAAAGTAAATCCATATTTCAAATATGATCAAAATGTTTGTAGCACATTCCATCTAAAACAAGCCTTCTATTTGCATGTTGTTCTTGTAAGTAATTCTGTGTTGCAATTTGCTGCAGCATTGAGTTACATTCAATGCATAACAATTAGGATGCTAGCTACATGCTTTTATTGTCTAATGTTTTGTTCAATTGCATCGTATTATTTTCCACATGCTTGTTGGATAGATTTGAACCAGTTTGATTGAATTTGAAGGAGATTTCTGTCTTCAACATTGAATTGAGGATAATTTTTTAAAGGTACAGTACATTTGAGATAGAAATGTTTTTACATATTTTGTTGAATAACATTTTCACAAAGCATCCCAGCGTGCTTTAAGGGTAATGGGTTTGACCATTTGTTCTGAGTAAGTAAAATTCCGTCTCTAATTCTGATTCTTAAACATTTTTGACTAAATGTTTATTTATATTTTTCGTGATAATGTTTGTAAGGGCACTGTATGGACCACATGCTTTAGAAAGGGTGAATTTACAAACATCAAAAAATTGTCACAAGGGTGGATGGAGTTCATAAAATTTTCAGTATCCACTGATTTCACCAATGCAACATTCATCGATACCCAGTCTTGAAATTTAAAGCACACTTTTCATTGCTTGTTTATAGACCGCGTATATTGATTGATGTTGGACTCAGAATGCTGCATAAATCACACAACTTCTTGAAAACTTTGTTGTCCATTTTTTAAAGAAAATGAGAACCAGCCATGCACTTTTAAAATCACCCAAATGTTGAGTTAAGTTTATATCAGGATTATATTGCCGCGTAAATGTGGGTTCTTTGAGCGTAATGTTTTAGAATTTTTTGTTGCATAAATTTGGTGCAAATTTACAACATTTTAAGAAAAAAACTCATCAAACTACCAAAACTGCCAATGAATAAGGAGCCATTGAACCAGACAGCCTAATTTAGCTAGCCATGTTTGTGGCACATCTATAAGGCCAACAAAAAAATATGTTTGTTTGCCCTCCGCGACCGACCCTAAAATGCCAAAAATTTGGGTCGGGTATTTTTTTAATTTTTTTTTTTACTTCAAACATGTCAAAAATATAAAAACTCAATATTTTCGGTGGAAAACTTCAAATTTAGCAGTATAAAGTCACATTTAGTAGTATAAAATGCATATTTCCTCTAAATAATGACCCGCAATCTTTGATTAAGCCCTGCATTGCTTGGTATTTACGATAGAATTCATAGAATGACATCATTCTTTAAAATAAATGTGAAGAGTAAAAAAAAAAAAAAGATCGACCGACCGACCCAAAATTTTAATTTTTCCACTGGAGGGCAAACAAACAATGTTTTGGGGCCTAATGAGACAAGCTGTTACAGATGTCAAAATTGGTTACAAGCATGGGTTCTCCATGTGTACCTTCACAATATTTCCTTCACGTAAAAGTGACCACTGGCCTCTGATGCTACTGTTACATATTCCACAAGCATAGCTGTTGACCACTGCCGCGGCGGTGTTACCGCTATATATTCCAGCCACATAGTGACCCCTGGCCCCCGATGTAATGTTACATATGCAACTGAATCTTTTACTCAATCAATAATGCATCGCTACATATGACTTGGTGTAGAATGTTTAAATGAAGTGCCAAATGACACCACACAAATGCAGAGAAACAAAAGCAGTTTTAGTATACGTTTATGAAGATTTTGAGTTTTAGTATAGCAAAATTAATTCAGAATGGTAACAAAATCATTTACGCATACTATTCCTTGGGAAATTAAGCTTTTTCTCTCCGATCTATCCTGAATATTCATGACATACAGGGATTAGTGACCATGTGCTTTTCCAGCTCCTAACAGCCGTAAAGTCGGCAAACTTCATTTTGCGCTGCATGTGAAAATACATGCTAAGGTTGATATTTGGTGAAATCAATTGTTTTGCAGATTCACAATATCTGTGCAATGTTCAAAACCCTTGCAAAGACCGGGGGTTCTTAAAAAAAAATTGTACGGGGATGCTCAAAGTAGACTTCAGAATTTTGACCACCTCTATACCTCAAAAAGTGTGATTTTGAGACCCATCTCTATACCATTTTTTCTAGAAAAAGCATGCTTTCTTTGCAAATTTTTCCGAAATACACCCAATTTTGCAAATTGGGCGCATTGGGTCTGTGACGAAAACCCACCCATCAATATACCAAAATTACAAAAATGCACCCCAAAACCTTTGAACACCCCCCCTGGTTTATTGAAAAACCTGAACTAAAGTATGACAAAATCCACATCTTGAAGCAACGATCAACAGAAAAGCGTATAGCTTATGGTTTTTGAATGCATTTATCTCAGTTTCGTCTTTTACTCCATGACAAACTTTGAACAAAACATCTGAATGTTTTTCCAATAATTAGATTTTAAAAGAAAATTAATAAAGTTTATCAAACATACAAACTAGTGCAAAGCATTATGTAGAAATGAGTAAGAATTTGTGACAACTTTCACTTTAAAATGTTATCTTATTGACCACTATATCTTATTTCACTTGTTGAAAATTATGTAGATGTGACCCACCTTGAATTACAAATTGTGGATCTTACATGAGAGAAAACACACACAATAAAATGACTGGGGAGGGAAATACTCTAAATTTTACTATACATTTACTGAATGTTGCAATAACATTTGAATATTCAAAATGTTATCATATTGACCACTATATCT
Organism: Ophiothrix spiculata; assembly: GCA_000969725.1. Taxonomy (NCBI): domain Eukaryota; kingdom Metazoa; phylum Echinodermata; class Ophiuroidea; order Amphilepidida; family Ophiotrichidae; genus Ophiothrix; species Ophiothrix spiculata. The sequence goes on from JXSR01S021161.1 coordinate 41,707, forward strand.
TATTTCTCTTGATTTGATAAAAATTATGTAAATGTGACTCACCTTGAAATATAAATTTTCACACACACACACACAAGTGGACTGAGGGAGGGAAGCACTATTATGTTATATTTACTGAATGTTACAATAACATTTTAAAATTGAAAATGTTGACTTGTTTAATATCATCATGTGAGTGCAAGAAAGTTGTATTTGCAATAGCTGCCATTTGTCATAAATTTGGATTGCACACTGTCTAATCTCCAATCTTGGATCAGTGGTTCTTGAAATAGTTCTTCAGGTGACACTGTCACCTGAAGAACCATTTCAAGAACCACTGACATAAGACAGGGAATTTTAAGTGATTTTTCACATTCTTGTGACTAAGTATAAATGAAAAATAACTTAGGGCAGCCATTGCAGATATGACTTTCTTGCTCTTACATGATAATATCATGTGATGAAAATTATACAAATGGACACACCTTGCTAAGAGAAATGTAGATTTTGTATCATTGATGAGAGAAAAAAAGAGAAAAAAAACAATAAAAAGACCTTGAATAGCTGATGTGCAGTGCGATAAGTGGTGTGTATTTTTATAACATGACATATGGTATGACTCAGCAAGGTAAGTACATCTTATTTAAGTCAACTTTTATTCACTTAAGTCAGCTTTTCACTCAAAAGAAAGAAAGGATTATATTGGGAGTACAATTTGAAATGAATCAATGGCATTGACAGTTGTCGTCAGTTCTTTGTAATTATTTGTCGCTAAACAAGGGAATAAAATGCCTTTGGCATATGGAATAGTACAAATTGTAAAGAATTTTGAAAGAAAATTTATATGTATCTATTTAGTTGTTTTAGCAAAATGTTTTAGTTAAATTTAGATTTCTAGTTTCAATTTGGTAGTTTTGCATATTTATATACGTTAAAAGCACAATTTGTAAATGTTAATATGTAATTGACTTGCAAAGTTAATTTTTAAGTACTTCAAGCACACCATTTTGTATTTGTTTTCAACAAAACATTATAAGCACAATTGTTATTAACTAAGAATGATAAATCGTTTGATAATTTGGCAGTTCTACAGCAGCAATAATGATATATGTGATGACTCACCCCGAAAAGGGGGACTTTGCGAGAACACTTTTCGAGAAACTGATTAAAATAGGCAGCAAAAAATAAAGAAAATAATAAGAATTTCCAGCAGATTTTCTGTTGTAAAATTTGATTACCTTGATCAATTTCAACAAGTAAGGTGTCATTTTCAAGCTTAGAAAATGCTTTAACAGATGAAATGATAAAATCAAAATTGATATCATCTTCAAAGTCCCACTTTTCGGGGTGAGCCATCACATATGAGTACAAAGCAATAAAAAAATTGTCCTCGCCATTTGATTTCACAGCAAGTGATAATAATTTTGCTATCACTGCAGTTGGACATACCTTTGCTTAAAAGGATATTGAGCTTCTAGATTATCCTGAAAGTAGTGAGTTTCTCTTTGGAATATCATTACCAATATTTTATATAGACCTCTTGCTTAAGGTGGCAAGTTTACGTTGATTTAAACACCAAATTCTGTAATTTTCCGCAATGTAATTTCACATGTATTCCACAAATTTCTGTGATTTCTGTTATTTTTGCGTAAATCCTATTACTTTTTCCATTTTTCTGGAAAAAACCCACAGAAAACTTGCCAGCTTACCCTAGCTTACCATGCAGGGTTAATATTAACATTTTGTTGCAGACTTACTGGCCTGAGTGAATTTTCATCTTATCACTACTCTTAATCTCACGCTAGATGTACAATTATCCGTGCAGAGAGTACATTAGCAATGTGACTGGAAGAATAGATGGTGCCTGGTGATAAAGTGTCCAATGGATAAAGTCAGGTATTGAACACAAGACAAAAATTCTCCCTGAACGTGAAATAGGGGGAAAAACCCCAGTAATTTCTAGGGAAAAAATTGATTCTGAACGGATGAAAAAAAAAACCTGAATTTAACTTCATGGAAATCTAATGGTGTATCCCTAACACATCACATGCCTTTCACACATATGCACCCAGCAAATACAATGAAGTAACATCCTGGTCACATAACCACCGACTGGTGTCTGGTAATCCAAATGAAGCTGAAACGCTGGTACGACACCGCACGGCTGTTTGACCCTATAGAAATAGTGCTCATTTTTAACCAAATGCACATTATTGGTTGCGCTATTGATATAAATTAAGTATCTGGATTGGTAGAATCTATGAACCCTAATTTTGACATTTGATACATGGATATGGTGGAGAAGACCAAAAATAAATTTTATTCATACTAAATTCAAATACTAAATACTTAATTTATGCATTATGCATATAATTAATTTCAAAAAATGAACAGCGCCACCTAAAATGATATTGCAAAATATGGGCCGAAAATGTGTATTTTGATCCAAAATGACAATTTTTTAAGAAATATGAGAAATTAAATTATGCAAACAAATTTGACTGTGCCAACACCTAATTCCAGAAATAATTAAAAGACTTTCAGGACATTAATTTCTTGTAAGAGTAGTTTTTTATCAAAACCTTAATAAATGAGCGCATCAAACAGCCGTGACCGGTGAATGCTTGTGAGCTCTTGCGATGCCTGGTCGGTCACCGGTCGGTCTCCGGTGGTTAATGTCTATTGGTCTCATAACTGAAGACATTTTATACAAGCCGCAAGGTTTTAACTCAGGATTACATTCTTGCGGCATGCTTCTGGGGTCTCTACAGCTCAGGGACACCGCCCGGTCTCCATACAGACACTGGCTGGTGTCTGGTCGATGCCCGCTGAATTTTACCCGACATGACGCCATAAAGACGTCATAACCTCTCCGCAAGGTTATGTGACCAGGGTCCACCTCACCTGGACCTCATAGTTGCACACGGGTCACCTAAGTAATGTTCCTTATAGCTAAGGTACCTGAAGAATAGATGGAGTTAGTTGGTCAAGCATCCAATTATGCATTACAAACAGAAGGTCTGGAACAACTTAAAACATGTAAACTATAATGAAAAAATACCAATTGCTTAAAGCTTAATACATCAGAAGAATCATATAGGTACAAAATCATATAGTCAGAATAATTATTGTCAAAATAATGAGTTACTGCGAAGAAAAAGAGAAGCACCATTTCTTATTGAAATTTGAATAAAGCATTATGAAATATATGAGTTTTGCCCTAAATCCAAGGAGCGCTTACCAAATATTTGTAACGTGTTTAAATGTTCTGCCATATCTTATAATGTTTCACAGTGGTGACATTATTTGAAGCTTAGAAGCTTATTTGAAGCAACATCTAATGAAAATTCCTGTTTAGTGAAAGATTATTTATGTTACCTATGTTGAAGACATACAGTTGAGTTTGGTTGTATTTCATTATTAGCTTTTCAGAGAGTAAAACCTGAATTTATTTTGAAGATCTCTTAAAATGAAGGGTACTTTGATATTGTTGAAAAAACCCATTTGCATTTAATGGCAAAAAACATTAGTAAAGGTACACATATTGCCCAGTGACCCAATTTTAACAAGGAGAGGTAACATTATCCACCGTGACATTTTCTATTTATCAATACCTGCGTCAAGAGAAGATATTGTGTGTATCCCATCATGCATTGCTTCCTGTGGGATTTTTTGTACAGGAACTTGTTTCAAGCTTTAATGATGACTTTGGAAAGAAATGTAAGATTACAACAACTGAAACTAGAGTCGAGTAGTTTCATACAATTTCCTGCACAAACATCCTATTGGAAGTAATGCATGATGGGAAGGTCCTAAAATCTTCTTTTACTTTCAACAAGCAAAACTATTACTCCAATTCTTAACCTAGCTTCGTCAGCCGCGCGGGCAATGCATAACGGCTGTAATTATTTGTCAACGCTTTTGGCAACCTTTGTTTTATCTATTATGAAATGGATTTGAGTATATAAGTAACAACAAACAAGAACAGAGCTCAATTGGCCTTAATTTTGTAGTAAACCAATTTTGTTTCATCATGTTTGTTTAGCCTGAGGAATGTTTCTTTTTTTGCTCATTTTGCTTGGCCTGGTTCTGCACAAGAAGATGTTGATCTCTCTTAAGTCCGAGTCCTAGTTTTTCTTGTATCTGTTATGCATTTTTGATCACCTGGTCTATTTCTTTTAAGCTTGTTTTCTGGACAGGAATGTTTCTGATCGTAACTCTTTCACTCCGGAATAAAATTTTAACAATCTGCCCTATTTGGACGGCAAGCCGCTCAGAGCGGCTCATATACACCTCACTTTATGATAGCATATGATAATTGTTGTGCGCCAGGGTCACTCTTGTTGCTAATAAAAATGGTGGTTATAGATAGCCATTTGTTTCAACTGCTTGCTGGCAAATATTCAACCAATTTGGGCTTGTAGTTTTATTTTTAGAGCAATTTGAAAAAAGTGCGTCGAATTGATAATTCCGGCCAATCATGCACGCATTTGAGAGCCGCTGTGAGCGGCTTGCCGGAGTGAAAGAGTTAATATACTCATAGTTAGAGTCCAGAGTTCTGTTCAGCTTGTTTTCTGGACAGGACTTTTTTCTGACCTCAATATACTCATAGTCAGAGTCTTTTGACATCTTAACCTTTGTGTTTTATATAAATAAGGCAAATGTACATCAAGATAGTATCTGTGAACTTCACAATTGCAGAAAAAAATATATGACACATGATTATTTTCTTTTTTTCTTTTTCGTACTGTTTTATAATATCAAATTTTTGTTTTAAGTCTTGATGCCATCTATCATCATCTTCAATTTCAATTTCTGCACCAGACCAAATCTATGATGAATGACATAGCCACTGCCACTATTCATTAACTTTGGATACAATTGTGTCTATTTCAATTTCAAGAACCTTATGTAGAAGTTATAATAAATCATATTGATCGTAATTAGTCGTAATTATCATGCATAAATTAACCCACTAAAATCATCCAAAATTTGAAATAAAAACAAAGACGGTAGAAAGCAGGCCGGGGTAAACTGATCAATCAGTCGTGCAGGATGTGTGATTTTCCCCTGAAAATAAATCATTATTTTGACAATTTGCTTAAAAAAAGCAAGAAAACATTGCTTCATTGGAGTTTGAATTCCCGAGCCTGGCTGTGATATGAAGAATAAATCATAATTGTTATTTTCATTTAGTAGCTTTGAAGATGCCTGAAGACAGAAACTAGTTTGTTCTTTTTTAATCAGAAATGGAAGTCAGTGACTTCTACAAATTACATTATTGCACAAAAAATTGAAAAATTAACTTTTTATGAGGTGAAACTTGAATCTGTGTACCTACATTTCCAATAAAATGTAGGAGACCATATTAGTGTGTTTGGAACAGGATAAGATTGAATGGGATAGGGTGGGATAGGAAGATAAGACAAGATAAGATAAGATACCATAACATAACATAAGATGGGACGGGACGGGAAAGGAAAGGATAAGACGGGATAAGATAGGATATGATAGGATAGGACAGGGCAGGATAAAATAGGATGGGTTAGAAAAGGATAGGATAGGATGGGTTAGGAAAGGAAATGATAGGATAGGATATGATTGGAATGAATAGGATAGGAGAGTATAGGATAGGATGGGTTAGGAAAGGAAAGTATAGTATGATAGGATAGGATTGGATATAAGGATAGGACAGGATAGGATACAATGGGTTAGGAAAGGATAGGATAGGATGGGATATGATGGGTTATGATAGGATACGATGGGATGGGATAGAATAGGACAGGATAGGATAGGATGGGTTAGGAAAGGATAGGATAGGATAGGATGGGTAAAGAAAGGATAGGATTGGATAGAATAGAATAGGATAGAATAGGATGGGATGGGAAAGGATAGGATGGGATAGGATGGGATGGGATGGGATAGGTTATGAAAGGATAAGATTGGTAGGATGGAATTGGATAGGATAGGACAGGATAGGATACAATGGGTTAGGAAAGGACAGGATAGGATAGGACAGGATAGGATGGGTTAGGAAAGGAAAGGATAGGATAGGATAGGATAGGATGGGTTAGGAAAGGAAAGGGTAGGATGGGTTAGGAAAGGAAAGGATAGTATGATAGGATCATAGGATAGGATAGCATAGGATGGGTTAGGAAAGGAAAGGATAGGATAGGAATGGAAAGGATAGGATAGGATGGGACGGGATATAATAGGATAAGATAGGAAAAATAGGATAGAATAGGATAGGATAGGATGGGTTAGGAAAAGAAAGGATAGGATAGGATGGGATGGGTTAGGAAAGGATAGGATGGGATTGGATTGGATTGGATAGGATGGGATAGAATGGTTAGGATATGATGGGATTGGTAGGATGAGAAAGGACAGGATAGGACAAGATAAGGAAAGGAAGGGAAGGGAAGGGATGGGGTGGGATGGGATGGAAAATAAGTCTACACATTCACAGGAAGGGAAGGGAATGGGAGGGAAAGTCTTTGAGTGTACAAAGACCTTTGAGGATTGGAGCTGTATTTTGAGTTTGATGTCTGTTTGTTTTAGTAAACAATGTAGCATGCCAAGGTGTTAAATGGCAGCAATATATGTGTACAGCTATTTCAGGTAGAGCCATTTAATCTGCAATATCAGTATGGAATGTTATGATAACCCTTAACAAATTGCACGTGAGAGATGTTGGCAAATATTTCCTCATTAAGACAACAAACCTCGATAGTGAGATCCTAACTATCGTCATCTAAGGACCATCCTGCTAGTACCGATAAATATTGTGCTGTAATGAGCTTCTTGATCATAACACTTTATCTATTTTGCCAGCTGCGTTTTGGGAGTGGATTTTATCCAGGAAGATGATAATCAGGGGATAGTACACAGATTGCTTTTAGAGCCACATGTACTGGACTTAATGGCCGATATGAAAACGGATAGAGCTTGGAGAGCTAATTCTGATTTCTATGAAGTCAATGTTCTTGATTGGCAATGGTTAGTAATCTATCCAAATTAGCACACAATGGTTTGACGTGTAATCTGTTAATCATTCAGTGTGGAATAGATTGGTGATGTTTAATATCAACTTTAAATATTTGATAAATATATTAGAAGTGTGATTGTAAAAGTCAATTAATGCTAATAGCTCAAGTCACACATCACTGTATAGAGCCCAAACGTACGAATAACGTATAAAGGTTTCACATATTGAACGGACACCACCCTATAACGAATTCAATGTATACATAACTGACACAACTGATAACGTATTGAACGTACTTCTTACGGAAAAATGATGAGAAACAATGTATAGAGCAAATAATAGGTAGATTAAAGGAGCTAGGAGGCTAGTCTGAAACCATGCAGCTTAATGCCAAAAGCTCGAGGCACATCACCGTAGAACCAAAACATACGAATAACGTACAAAGGTTTCGCATATTGAACGGACACCACCCTATGGATAACGTATTGAATGTATACATAACTGACACAACTGATAACGTATTGAACGTACTTCTAACGGAGAAATGATGAGCAACAATGTGTAGAGCAAACAATAGGTACATTAAGTACTTTAGGCTACGTTTGGCTCTATGCATTGTGTGACAGAGCCTTAACTTTCACATAGGCACATTTGTGCTGTCCACCCAGGAGCATCAAATCTACATTATTGCAGACTGGGTTCATACGGTTGCGCGCCAATCTGACTTTACCCCAGTGGCGCGTATTGATACCATATCGTGCGTGTAAGTGAAAATAACATAAGTACGCTAAAATGTGCAGGCGTAGTCACCATGGTCGCTCATGTCCAATTTAGTCGAGTACAATTTAATTGATTTGTTCATGTGAACATGGTGAAGAGCCCCATTATTGATTTTAGTGTTTATATGAAATTTGAATTCCAAAGCTGCAAATTGTTGCAGCTGATCTCCTGTATAAATTGGATAATGGACACATTTCCCGTGGATATTCTGAGAGAAGCTGGCTGAAAATGGACTTAGGAGATACAAGTCCCACCTGTGGGTTAATGGACACTTAATCTTTCAGCTTTATCCAAGAGGAATTTAATCCGTACACTTGATCCAATGGAAAGTTAATCCTTAAGCTTTAACAACTTTCTTTTTCTGAGATTAAGAGCAAAAATCTGAATTTTGATTTTGTTGAATAGTAAAAGTAGCTGAGATAAGTAAGTTAAAGGAGCATTAGACAAGTTCAACATCATTCCCCAACTTTTCAAACTTATCACAATTTTTGTATCATTTGAAATATTGAATAAAATGAGACGTCATTCTTTTTTCAATAAATCAGTGTTGCGTTACATTGAAAGGTACATCACGGCGGAAATGTCAGTTTTGACATCAAACCTGCAAGAAGTTGAAAATTAATAAAAAAGATCGGGAGCTCGGTGTTGAGGTCTGCTTTAATTTGGGTTCCTCAAAGTGTATATTTTCAACAAATCAGTTGGTTTAGTATGAAAAAGTATTAAAAATATGAAAATCAGTAAAGATAAACTACCAAGCCCACAGCACTATGAAATCTCCTCTCATTGACCCCCAATTCTCATATGGGGAAGCAGGTGGCACAGTGGTACTTCCCTCACCTTGCACCAATGAGCCCATAGGACTGTCACAGGTTCGAACCCCGGTCTAGGCGCTGTATGTGCAATTGGTTGCTAGTTCAAACTTGCTTCCGCAGGTTTTTCTCGGGGCCCTCCGGCTTTCCTCCCGCACTAAAAAAACTGGCAAATAAATCTGACCATCTGAAAGAGGACCCTCATGGAAAGCAGTGCTAGACACTGATGAGGCTATCCTCTATAAATATGTCATATTTATTTATTTATCACCCTTAAGTTTCATATCAACCCCCTCCCCCGATGATGTCCATCCATGACAATAGGAGATATATTTTTAAACAAACATCTCAATCTGATATTGAATTGTTTGCCCTTTTTGATGAATTGTCTGAGCTTGTTGCTTGGCATTAAGCCGATGTCATTCATCTTATAAAGAGCATTAAAAGTCACCAAACAGCTGGTACCAAGCCCGTATGAGATGTAAGGACGTTAGCATTTATGAGAGTGTTGGGAAAAGCCAAATCCCATGATGAGATGAGATTAGTACGTCTTGATTAACACCCGTCCATCCAGTCCATACTCAAACGAGAGAGATCGGTGTCTGTGCCCGATGTATGGTTGGCACGAGTTGGCGTATATCTGGTTGCAAAACAGCTTAGCTCAGACCACTGACAATGTGTTATGCCCTACGGGAAAAAACAAGACGGTGGAAAAAATTGTAAAAGCGTGGTAAAGATTGCCTTGATTGCCTATGCAATCCTGCTTGCTACATAGCTGTAGGCAAATTGATGCTGGCTGCAAGTGTTGCCAGTAGCGTGGATAAATCACCTGCTAGGGCACTTGTGCTTATTATCAGGCAATGGTTAAGTCTGAGAATTTTTACAAACATGATGTATCAGGTTTACTGAAACTTATAATTTGACTTTGTCAAAACATATATTTCAAAATATACATTGAATGGCAACCCTGTCAATCAGGAACAAATTATGTAATGCAAATTAAACGATATATTCTGGCAACACTGCTTCATGTCTATTTGCTAAAATCCATGGTTTATTATACAACTCATATATCAAATTTTCAGAAATAAAGAAAAACAGAAAATTGGAAAAAACTACCAAAGCTATATCTTGTTTTGTTCAAATGCTAGGTTTACTAGGATGTAAAAATGATGGATTTGTGTGGTTGACTTGAAGACAATGTCGAGACGAAGCTGCTAGATGTTTTATTAATCAGATTCACCTGCGAGGTTAAGTTAAAATTCACAAAATGTGTAAGGCTGGTGTCGTTTTAAATTTCTTGCCTGAATATATTAAAAATAATAACAGCTTTTGAGGAGTTGTGAGGGTCGTTGTGTTAAAAAGTGTCCAGCGCTGGTGCCTCGCAGCGTTTTTGACAAGTTGTCATGGTTGCGCTGAGGTGAGATGGAAAGAGATGCATTTTGGGTAACTGAATAGGTTATTCATGAAGTGCTACCCTTGTTTCCTATTCAAATTTTATTATTTGTTCATATTAGATTTCAAGTATTATCAATATTATATGCGTATTTCAAAGGAATATTTAAGAATATTATTTGAAATTGCACAAAGTATATACTCAGAACACTGTAAAATTTTCAAAAATATGTCATGATTTCATATAGAGAGATGGCAAAAAATTACACCATGAGAAAAATTTGGAACAGAAATGATCATTTTTAAATGAAAATATTACTCCATGAGAAAACTTTTACCACGGGTGTGATTCTTTAGGATTTTTCCTGATTTCAGGATTTTTGGTGTAGATTTCATGATTTTTTTTAAAAGTTAGGAATTGAAATGATCATTTATAAATTGAAATGTTACTCCATGAGAAAAAAATTGACAGGAGATGTTCAGAAAATATCATGTTTTTGGTGTTAATTTTATTACTTTAATAACAACAGTTAAAAAGCATACACATATTTTGGCCTAAAGAGTTTTTAACTATGTATTTGACATACAGAAATGATAAACAAATATATCTTATTCAGTTACAGCTGTTTCTATGCTTTATAAGATTTGTAAGATATGAAATGGCTCTGAATCTTGAGTCAAAACTTGTATGTATATTAGAAAGGAGACATAAGGAGAATCACAATTAAATAAAGCAGTTTATTTATTTTTTATTTTTTGTAATGTTCAGGTGTTTTTTTTTCAAGGTTTCAAGATTTAGATATGTTTCACATAGTTGATCTGTGCAACATTGCTTAGAAATTATTTCTGATGCAAATTCATCATGTGAGGATAAGAGTAGCATACAGTGAAATTGACAGAGAGATTAGTTTTGGGTGCTTTTTTGCCACAACGACAACACCAAAAATCATTTACATGAGTTATTGAAAATAGTGTGGCCTATTTGATGAAAGTAATATCAACTATAAAACACATCGCTGTTATTCCACCACAATATCACAAATAAAATCTCGTCATTATATTGGAGATAATGTGATCATATCTATAGGATGCCAAATTTCACCTTTATTAAAATCCACGCTGTATCTCCCATCAGAACGGAACCCGAATAGTAAGCACGCTAAAAACCATTTAAGTGTGCCTCGTAAGATTCAGAAACAAATTTAGTATAGTCAAGTTTGACAGATTAATCTAAACTAGGCGACTTGGGACTTGTTTTGTGACGGTCGCTTCTAATGAAAGAGCTTCCGTTTTCAAACCGGGCAAGCAGAGTTGCAAGTCGGCTATTCAGTTTCCTGTTGTGTACCCCTCTGATTAACACACCTGTGCTGTATGCTGGTGGATTGACATTTAAGTTGAGAGGGCTGAAGGTTCACAAAACAGCACCAGTTCCTTGATTTTATTATTCCATTAGACTGGACAAATACGCCATGGCCAAAACGGGCTAGACCAATTGCTGACGGAAAGAATGTGGTGTTGGTTTTGTAAAAAGTGACTGAGATTTAAACTGAAGTGACTCAAATGAGGCCTTCTTTAAGGCATGCAGAAAAAATAAGTAAGGGACATTGCTACTGTAGAAAATCCGTGTGATTTTACTTGTTTAGTTTTATTAAAATGAGGGATACAGAGACGGAAGCTAGTCGTAGAGAGCGAGGGATGTTGATTTCCCGAGTGGGCCAGCACACAAGAGGATTGTAGAGATACAATTCAACTTGATCAATGCTGGATAGAAATATAGAAGGAAATGGCTGAATTACCATGACGATAGGCAAATTTAACAGCGTTTAGAGAAAGGAATATGGTTTTCACCATTTTAGCTTGCTTGCTTGCTACAGAACACTATTTTAATGTTATTGTATTTTCACTATTAGGGAAATTTAACAGCGTTTAGAGAAAGGGGTATTGTTTTCAGCATTTTCAGCTTGCTTATTTATACTACAGATGAATATTTCAACATTATTTATTTTCACTATCTTTATTTCAGTTTCAAGGGCAGATAGTTTTACTTTGATTGAGCTGTCTTATTTTAATTTGAAATGATATTCTTTATGGCCTAGTCCCATTTTGGTGTTCATTATACAAGAATTTATGAATATATTGATTAAGTGCACCAATAAGGTATATTTTTATCCCTTAACATCCAAGAAAATATTCCCAAAGATTTGGAAGATGATGCTGGAAAGGTTTGGAAGGATTTTATAGTTGTATGGTAAGGACTAGACCATGTAAACATATTTGGTATATAAAACAAATATTGACTACTTATTATTATTTCCCTTTGATGATCATAAAACCATGACAGTCACTTTGGGTATAGTCATAGTTTTGTAATCACCTTGGGGAAATAATTTTAACCATGTCCCTCAGAGCAGTCAATATGTTAATAAATAATAAGACATGGCTCAATCATGTTTGCATGAAGGGGTGTTGAATAGAAGGCTTTTACAGAACATATTGTTGTTTTTTTACAGCAGGCTTGTATGTTGTCACTGTCCATCCCAAACAAGCCGTAAATGCAGGAAACTTCATTTTTGTGATACAGATGAAAATACATCCAAGGTCGTAATTTGCCGAAATTGATTTTTTGACAGATGAACAATCCTTGTACTTACTTCAAAACACCAGCAAAGTTTTATTTCAAGAAAATGATTGGAAATATGAAATATATCCGTATATTGTGAGGAGAATCGGCAGAAACTATAGGACTTACTGATCTTTGAATGTGTTTATCTCAGTTATACATTTTACTCCCTGCAACCTTTAACGGACAATAGCTTGACTTCTAGAAATCGAGTGAAGTTTATCGTGGTGTCATTTTAATCCTTATAACTTGAACTTTCCAAATATGTAAAAAAGTGAAAATGACAAGAGGCTGCATTTACGGCTGTTTTGGGATGGGCGGTCACACGTAGAAGTGATGTTGAATCGAAGGGTTTTAGAGAACATTGTATTTTTTTGTATGGCGGGCTTGTAAAACAGCAGCAAGTATGTGATGGCGAGGTAAATATTACAATATGATGGCAGCTGAAAATGTAATCCTTCAAAAATGGGGATTTTATCTTATATATGCAGCGATAATGTCACTGTTTGCTGGGAAATGTGAGGGAATTATCAATATTAAAGGTGGAAATTACAGATCTGAAGACAACATTTCAATGTAAAAAATTCATGTTACAAGATGAACATGAATGTATTGAAAATGCTAGCTCCTTTTCTAACAAATTTATATTAGATGTTTTACTACATGTAGTTTCTGGCATATAGATTCCAATAGCCAATGATCCTGTATTTTATACAATGGTTAAAAGGCTTCCCCTTCCCTGAAGGAGTTTTTCCGCATTTTGTTCTGGGGTTCAGGACGGGGGTAATGTCACAGGAGCAGTGTATATGTCTCCTACATTTATCACTCTTTTCCCCTCACATTTTATGAAAACTCCAATGATTTAAAATGGCTGTAGGGACAATATGGCATTGGATTGGCGTACTGTGTGGTCCATTTTCTATTAAATATACATGAAATGCATACCCATCTGCAGACAATGAGAGCACCCCCAGGGTTTGTGCTTGGAGTAAAAATGTCCAATATAACAGGATTGTAAACTGGGTAGGAAATGAAAAGAAAGATATGTATAGGATAGAAATTAGAAGCTAGATGGAATTTGAGATTGCACTATATGGAATCACAGGCTCGCATTCCTGGACTGAAAATATCACCTGAATAAAAGCTATAAAAGACGCGCGGGGAAAATTGGATGGCGCAGAATGGAAGCCTGCAATTGATATGATATGCTGTATGCCCTGAGTAGACAACTTTGCTGAATAGACGGAGATTTTATTAAATCTGGTCAACACACAGACACACGACAGCTTAGCCACAGGAGAAGATATTGTGTGTATCCTATCATGCATTGCTTCCTATGGGGTTGTTTGTACATGAAATTATGTGAGTAGGTAGTGGTGAAATGTCTAAAGTAAAGGTCATTGTTGTAATGTTGCATTTTGGGTATGTTTCATCACTAACTACTCACATGACTTCCCATACAAACAATTCAATTGGAAGCAATGCATGATGGGATACACATAATATCTTCTCTTCGGCAGCGTAGCCACTGCACACTTCTTTAATTTGATTCTCAGAAGAGCCTTGTCTCAAGCTATGTACATAAAACTGTTTTATCTAAATATTAGCCGATACATTTGGTTTTGTGACCTTATAAATCCAGTCCGCCTAGTTGTGAGGTATTTTTGTCGATTTGTTTTCGATGGCCTGCCCCACAATCAGTGATGTGCATATTGATGGAGATAGGACTATACAAGAGAAGATATTTGTTATATCCCATCATGCATTGCTTCCTGTGGGATTGTAAATAACTATGTGAGTAGTTAGTGATGAAACGACCCTAAATCAAAGTTAATTGTTGTAATCTTGCAGTTTGTTCATGTTTCATGCACTAACTATGGTATTCACATAACTTCCTGTACAAATAATTTAATAGGAAGCAATGCATGATGGGATACACCTGATTTGTTCTCTTGGAATACACCTGGCTGCAATACTTTTACCAACACCAAATAGGCGGGCCTCTTCACATCGTGAATTGGTACAGATTAACGTGTGCGTAGCTGGACGCAGCAAAACTGCAGGAGATGCAGCGTGCCTTGCATGTGTGACTCGTGCATCAGTATCTATGGCACGCATGTAACTGGGATTATGTTTACTTGCAGATGAAGAAAAGCCTCATAATTCCCGCCTTTTTAGTGTTGATCAAAGTGTAGCTCTTGTCCAGTGTAAGATTGGGAATGAAGTTTTCTAGATGCTGATGTTGACTATGGTGATGTAGTATGGGAAAACTGCTCACACTATGGTACCTACAAGGTACTGACTTCATATATCTCCACAGGGTCACATAGCATTGTTCAGACAAATTGAAATAAGTCACATGTAGGCTCTTTAAATTAGTTTACTCAGACATTTGTAGGACAGTTGGTTTGCATGCATGTACCAATGTCTGTTAGATAGAAAGCTGTTCCCCTATAGACTGTGGCCAGAAGCAGAGCAAAAGTACATAAAGAAAACCACTTGGTTTGGGCTATTTGTTAAGTACATAAAAGGCACATCTGAGCCATGTATAGAATGGACTGTCAAACTTCTTAAAGGTCTTTAACCCGTATATGAACCACTTATATCAAAGTCAGAGTCAGTATTATGTTTGAAAAATTTGCCTAGCAGCTGTGCCCCCTCCTCTTTCCCCCGCTTTTACACTATTCAACTGTAATGCCTATTGTTCTTACGCTAAAAATATACCGGTCTCACTCTACTACAATAGCACTTGAGTCTCGTGAAATGGGAGTACTTGAAACTTGACTGGGCAGTTGTCTTACTGGAGACTTTGATTTCATATTCATTGATGTGCGATTGGATATCCACGCCTACAGGGAGAGGAAATTAGAGCCGCGAGTCTTATGCACAATGCTGTTGTCTTCTTAACTTGTGTTTGAAT
>JXSR01S021162.1:1315-25789 GCA_000969725.1 Ophiothrix spiculata
TAAGAAATATTTGATCCTTTTTTCGGATCAAGAATTGTGATCCTTATTTTTGGATCACTTTGATCCTTAAAGGGTAAGCTCATTTTTGATACCTAAAAAGGATCAAAATTGATCCTTTTTTCTCATATTTGATCCTTGCTTTCTAAGAGTGTAAAGCGAGCAGCGAGGGCGTCGTGTGGTCCTATTAGATGGACTAAACACTGCTCGTAAGCTGATCGTACGATTATTGTGACCATAGAAGGCCGAGATCAAATATACGAGTAGTTTTCCGGATCATTTTATTTTGATCCTTTAAGGGTCACTTTTGATCCAACGTGGATCGTTTTGATCCTTTTTCGGATCAATATATACAAATGGATCTAATTCACCAGGATCATTTTTGATCCGGTTTTAGGATCATTTTATTTTGATCCTTTTTGATTACAATATCAAAGTTTTGATCCGTATTTCTGGATTACTTTGATATGGAAAGGATAAGCTCATATTTGATACCGCGTTTGGATCTAACGTGATCTTTTGTCTCATATTTGAGTACACCCCATATCCACAACATAGCCGGGAATGTATTCAATGGTATAAATACGATGATTTCACCACACTTGTCAACTGCCTGTACCGTGGCCGAGTGGTTAGAGCGATGGTCTCGTAATTACATGGTGTACGTGCGGCGTGGCAGCTAGCGTGGGTTCAAACCCTGCTAGGGTCACTTCAGTGAGATATTTTTAGGCAGATCTTTTTTATAAGAAATATTTGATCCTTTTTTCGGATCAAGAATTGTGATCCTTATTTTTGGATCACTTTGATCCTTAAACGGTAAGCTCATATTTGATACCTAAAAAGGATCAAAATTGATCCTTTTTGTCTCATATTTGATCCTGGCTTTCTAAGAGTGTAGCTTTAGGTAAAACGCATAGACCAAATTGACCTCGCTCAAGGAAAATAAACACTTGCCAAATTACACCAAAATGCACTTATATTTCCATTTGTTTATTTAAAAATGTTTTCACAACAAAATGTGTAAATTTGCTTAGAATTCTATGCTACTTTAACGCTTAAGTTACCAAGGGTACGTGCGAAAACGCAAAAAAAAAATTACATCACCGCTCCATGTAATTGTCAAACGCAGCGGGTCCCTCATTGGCAAAAAAATTCAAATCCATCCAGTCGTTTTCGTGCTAATTAGCATAAAGTGATATGACAGAGGGCGCTGTTCAAATTTGATTTGCCCATAACATTTTTATTTTGGCAATGTAATTGTACTTGCACAATTTCACGCGAAAATTCTTTTGGGAACAGGATTTTTGAAATTTTGGCGTTAAAACTTTTGTCGCGGCATAAAATATGTTTTTTCGGTCGCCATTTTGAAACGAATTTAATTTTTTTCTGTATTTTGGTCTTTTTTACATGCTTTATCATTGACCAGACTTTCAACGTAAAATTCATACCGGAAGGGTGTTTTTTAAGGGGGGTCCCTAGGCCCCCCCCTTGGGCACCAACGGGTGGGAAATACCTTGGTCACTTAAGTGTTAAGATTTTACAGGCTTTTTAATGTAGAGTATCAAGCCCCTTAAATATTCATACCCATCGCATGTCAAACACTGCCTTTTCTGGGTTTTTTCCTATGAATAAAAAAATAACGACTTTTACTTTTCAGCAAGCTGAGTACTGACTGACAATGGCCTTTTAACGTTTCACACGGAAGGACCGCAGTTTGGATAAACGACCTTTGCGAATATAAAACCTTTCGGGATAAAAAAAACGTTCGGAATATCACTCTGTCCCCATAATGTTTCAGGAAAACAGCACAGATTATAATTCTTTCTATTCCAATTGTTATGTCCTCATTTCTGTAAATCAAAATGGCGTCCAGCGCCTAAAGTTTTTAGCTTTGTTATTTACATGTTATTTACATATATACAACATTACTGTGCTTTGCTTTTCCTATATAGAGCATATTTTTCATGAAAGTACAGTTACTCTCAGTCGTGCTCCATAATATTTGACGAATCTATTGTTTTCCTTAAATCGTCAAATCCTCTAATGTTATTGTTTCCACTTCTTTCACATAATATATACACTAGGCCTCTACCAGAAATTCCAAGATTATTCAGGTGTGCCTCGTAATTGTCCAATATTTATTGTCCATTATATGCCTACAACTGCGGTGATGCTGATGATGATGACGATGATAAAGTCCCACTGCCTGACGGCCTGCTCTGCATTATCGCTATGACCACTCGTCTCTGGAAATCGCTACAGAGAACATCTCCGCAAGTTGGCGCTCTTTCCGTAAATCCCTGCCTCGTCATAAGGCAAAGTCCCCTTCCGTTCATTGCAAATTTGGACATATCGATGGTATCGAGCTGGTAGTAAATGGTTGCCCACTGAAGCCAACGTGTGACGTCATTTCTACTCCAGTTCCTGGGATCTGTGGATGAAATATATATGATTAGAAATGAATGATGTATCATAAGAACTGGTCATACACATACTGTGGTGATGTAACATAAAATGCTTTCTGTAAGTAAGTTTTATGAAAAAGAGTAAAACCTAGTGCAAAACATTTGGTAACATTAGATGGGTAATTTAACCTTCTTTCAACTGCAAAAAATTCCAAGTCAATTGAACAAGTAATATCATATTTATGGTTCAAAACGTGAGCAGAGTCTAAGGGGAGGTGGTTCGAACCCCGTTATAGTCGTTTTGATATATTATTTTTTTATTTTGGCGTAGCGTGTTAATTTTTCTTTAATTATTCAATGTCGTGAGTGAAATTCTCGAATTGTTTACATAATTTAAATAAAATAACCAAAAAAGGTTACTTTTCAGCCAGAAAAACACGTCACAAAATGAAATGTAAAATATTTCAACGCAGCGAGGCCATTCAAATCACGAGCTCTGACATGAGCTCCATGCACGTTGCTGCAGTCAGATGACATCACGGTCGTGACAAAAGGTACTTGTTATCGAAATCTTGTTGCCTAGTTATCGCAATACAAATCGCAGTATAAAGAGCCGATGTTAGGTACATCACATCAACGTAGTTTTTTCCTCTTGTTATTTTTTCACTTTTAAGGTTTTATATATAGGCAAAAATATATTTTTCAAATTTCATCAATCTGAGTTTTTATATGTTTTTCTACCAGAACTGATCAAACACTTGCTCGTTTGAGCCAAGTGGAAAAGAGAGAGAGAAAAAACACACACTTTGTATCTTCTAAAACAAAAATTATATAGGGTTCAAATTCGTTTGCTTCGAAAGGCTCAAAATCGTTGAGATATAGTTCCCATAATTGTAAGTTTTTTTTTATCAGCAGCAGAAAATTTTACATGTAACATTTGATTGGAAAAGCTAAAAAAAAATTCGTACCAACGTTCCCAATTTGCATTTGCTTTCACCCTTTTCAGATAATAATGGTTCAAAGTCAGTCTTTTCAGCAGGTCACGTTAAAAAAACAAAATCTCGAGACTAAGTTTTTTTCTCGTTTCGCGAGACTTGGATTTTAGAATTCGCTTAATGAGGTCGATAACAGGGTTCTCCAATAGACTGATAATGGGGGTTTGATTGGAAATAACATGTGTTGTCACTTTCCTGCAGTGGCGGCGGAAGGTTACAATTTTGGGGGGACGGCTAATTTTTTTTTTATCAAAAATTTTTTTTGAGCAAAAAATGGTCGGAGGAAACTTATGATATTTTGTAATGCGCTCGTAGCACGCAAAAAATAATCTGTCACTAGCGGCTAATTTCAGCTACAAATTGTTAAAAAATCTTGAAATTTGAATTTTTACTAAAAACGGACATAATAGGGGACCTATCTGAATTTTTTTTTTTTTGATTTTTCACATTTAAATTATCAAAACAAAGGGAAAATTTCAATTTTCTTTTCTTTCTTTCTTTCTTCTTCTTCTTCTTTTTTTTTTTGAGGGGGCCCTCGTGAGGGGGACATGTTCCCCCGTCCCGTCCATATGGACCCAACATTTGGGTTTTGCGCGTTAGCGCAAAAAGCGAAGTAATTTTTAATCGCCCTTCTATTATATGTATTTGTCTAACTTTACCATACCCTTCACTTGGTGGCAAAAAAAATTAAATCGACCAACCCCTTCCCATTGGCATGCTAACTAGCATAAATAAGCATTTCGAAGGCGCTCTTCAAATTTGTTTTGCCCATAAAATCGTAACCGAACAACTTTTTTGAAATTTTATTTCAGGAATAAATTTGTACTTAAAGGAGCTTGGTCCGATGTTTCAAAATTCCGTTTTCACTGTCATATGAGAGATGACCACTAGTTCTAAATTTTAAATTTCAGCTTAATCGGGCAAACCGTTTTGATTTTATGGGCAATTATGTATTTCAGAGCCGCCTATATGTTACTGTGTAAAATTAATTATGGTTACCATAATTAGACACATTTTCACGTATATATCCAAAACGGAATATAAGTCAGCCGTGAAATTTCACATGGGTTATGAGAAAAATATGAGCAACCTTTTGGTACCAAAATCTCAAAAAGTTTGAAAAAAGTTGAGGCAATCGGACCATGCTCCTTTAAAAACTGCAAATATGAGCCAAATTTTATTGAAAAATTCCATTGGGAAGTGAGTTTTCACATTTTTGGCGGGAAAATTTGTTTTGGCCGCCATTTTGAAACGGTTTGGCCGATTTTCAAAATTGTTTCTTTGTTTTAGTTCTTTTGAAGTACTTTACATGTGATCAGAGTTTTAAAGTAAAATTCCTTTGCGAAAGCGCTTTTTCGGTGTTGACCACTAACGGGCATGTGGAGGACCTTGACCACTTTTAAAAGTGTTAATTTGCCGTTATTAACGGTATCATCTCGTACTTACCATTGGGAACAGGAGGTGAAGGGTCCACGTCGGGCATCGGTGACGGTGTCCTAGCAGCGACACCCCCAAACTGCAGTTCGCTGGTCGGTGGTGAGTCGCGACTGGTGTCCATTTTAGGGTCTACGTTGGCGTTTTTAAGACCAGTCATCTCACCTCGATCTGCTAGAAATGGAATGCTGAAATAAATGAAATCCATGTGATTGTTGACGCTTAAATCCATATTTGCTGTTATAAATTGTGAACGTTAGTTATGAATATATCACTGAACAATATCACTAGCCTCTACAGGTCTATAAGAAATTGTGCCTAATGAACATTGGTAATAAGGCGTCTGAAAATAACACTAAACCGGATCTTTTGCGTACTTGGTCAATTATGAAAATACCTAAAATACCCGAAATATGACTTGACCGAGCAACTTAAGTCCCAGACAAATATAAAGATATTCAAACAACTCCCAGTATACGAACTTAAAAGTGCACAAGATTTTAGATTACTTTCACTTTGTGACATTCACTATTACGAATCATTTTTAAATACACGGTTGCTCATATAGTTGGGATAAAATATTTTTACAACTTTTTTATGTAAAGATCAATTTATGATGAAAATATCTGGAAATTTGTGTTGCTTTTGGTCAGATTTAATAGGTAATCTTGTTTGGTGTGAAATGGAACTCCGAATGCGATCAAGTTTCTTTTCTTTTGTACTGGTTACGGTGCAACAACAAATAAGCAGGTGATTGAATATCTTGGTCACGCTTGACTGCGACAAGAGAATGCTTGGAAGCAAAGCACAAAATGATGCTTTAACGCCACTCAATTTTTTAAAAAAATAGGGTTGTGGTGAACATGGGATGGTTCCCGGCGGTATATGACATCTTAAAAGGTTTTGAAAATGTCATATACCGCCAGGGACCACTCCACGTTCACCACAACCCTATTTTTGTAAATTGAGGGGCGTTGAAGGGTGATTTTGTGCTTTGTTTCCAAGCGCAGTCAAGCGTGATCAAGACATTCAATCACCTGCTTACCACTCTATCTTTTTTAAACATTCCATATGACCACTCAACATGAGTAGAGAAGTGACCTTGACCAAGGCGGGGTCAAATTAAATTTGACCTAAAAATCACGTTTTGACCCACTTTTTTGTTGTCCCCTTACCAGTACGTAATACAACTTGATCATATTCGGAGTTCCATTTCAAACCCAACAAGATTACCTATCAAATCTGACCAAAAGCAACAAAGGTTTCCAGATATTTTCATCATAAATTGACCTTTACATAAAAAAGTGGTTAAAATATTTTTATTCCAACTATATGAACAACCGTGTATATTCCTTCGGGTGTCTTTACTTCTAAGACCTACGATCTGAGGTCTTTGTGGACATAGATGTATAGATAACCAATATTATGTCACACCATCTTATCCAAAAAGGTCAGTTGCAGGGTTAAAATTTTCCCATTCATTGATGATGTTCAATTTTGGTTTTTCCTTTTCTTTTTATTTGTTCAATTTCAAAAACGGCGTAATTCTACTAATTTTTGAAATTGATGACAAACATGGAGTTGATATACTTGTTGCTCGATCGAGATAGCTTGGGTCTTCTACATGTTATCTATCCAGACATACATGTAAAAAAAAATTATTCAAAATCAAATCTCGTTTGAAAAAGAATCAAACTTACAGTTATTATTGCAATCTACTTATATTATTCTTAGAGCTTTGGGTCTGAAAAGTTTCATTTCTTTTGGCGCCAAAGTCGATTGGTCACAAAATTGAAGTTTAAAATTATACATTGATGGTTCTTAACATACACTTTCTTAACCACACGGCATCTTTTATCATTGCGTTGTCCAAATCCACTTTGATAATGCGTTTAATATGTTTTAAATTATTCAATGGAGTTAAATATGGCTATAACTTATCATATTTGATATGGTACTACAAGCAGTAACATATCCCATATACATTGAGTCCCATTTCTAAGTGTATTTTAAGTTTGAAAAAAAAAACACCCTCGGTTGATTTGACTCTATTTTTTGACGAGTGTAAGTTTGGACCCATTTCCGAAGTGGCTATAGCTAGGCCTATCTCAAAAAGGGCTGTTGTCGGGGTTTGTTTGTTTGTTTGTTTGTTTGTTTTTACTTATAGACACTCACCTCATTATGGCTGTCATCTAGGAGTTGATTACGACGTAAGTCCTCTGCACTGCTTTACGACTAAACAGATTGGTAAAAATCCCAGCTTTGTATTTCGATACACTGTTATCTAACCATGCCAATCTGAATAAAGTAAACCAAAATACAAAACAGAAATGGTGCTTAGTAATTCTATCAAACAAACGTTTATCGTTATTATGGTAATTGCAAAGACCATTTGGTGATGAAATTATACATTTTTATAAAATACAAGAAATTATGCATTTGTAAAATCCGAGCCAATACTATAAACGTTAATTTAAATATTGTATTTGTATATTTTCAGAAAAAAATATAATAGATCATTATATTCGATGTACAAAATACCTTTTTCGCGTTGATTTCAAACTTTCCTTTCTACACACAGTTTTCTGAATAAGTAGTTTTCAAAAGTGTCCTACATATTTTTATGCCGATTGGAAGCAAAGCACAGAGTGAGTATACTATTCCACTTTTCAAACAACATAGAAAAGTTTAAACTTATGAATCATTTTAGTTTTATTGTCTGTCCCATCTATAATTCAGTTTTTGAGTTCATGTTATAATGGGATGGGAGGATGTACAGTCCGTTTCATTTCCTAGACACAAAAAGCATGAGTCAAAATGTTAAAAAAGAATGAGTCATATTTCAATGACAATTGTGAAAGTGAACAAATATTCTATAAAACTCTTTAAAACATGTGAAATTTCTAGCATATAGGTAAGTTATGTATATATTTTAAACAATTAAAAAACAACCATTCCAAACTTTTTGACATTTTGTTTAGTGTAAGTTATCTATATAATTACCTTTTTTCACCCCTCCAGGCCCCTATCTTTGTGACTTGTTCGTCACAAGTCAAGGGTTGTTCATTATTACATTGTATAGGCCTACAAATTCAGTCAGATCCCTATGGGTGTCATGGCTGGCCGATTATTCTTAACTTAAACAGACCAAAAAAAAATAAAAAAAAAATTGTCAATTACTTTTTACTTAACTCTAACTTTTTATTTGTACATCATATAACAGGGTCAAACAGGATAATACGACAGTAACTTGCCCAGTTCAACATATAAGAAGAATCTTCAGGTGTTCCTTCGAAACAAGTTGCTTACGATTGAGGGATAATGATTTGTTTCATATCCCCGTTTTTTAGTGATACGTCAGGTGAATTTTGGGGGAAACATGTACTTTAAAATGAAAAATGAAATGCCTCGAAAATGGGCACAATTACTTTATTTTTACTTTCGTTATCAGCACAAATAAATCTACAAAACATGCCAAATAGGCTAGATTTTTCAAGTAGTTCAATGGAGATTCTGCTTCTCGGAGGAACCTGTTTGTTCTAAACAGCAACACATCTCGTCCAGCAGACAGTCACGGTGGCGTAGCCACATTTTCAATATTTTTTTAAGTACAACTAACCATGACAGACTTAAAACATCTATATATAATTTAGTAGCATGAAAAGCGCGCGGACAAATACCTATTTCTATTTTTTAATTTGCTTAAAATCTCCTGTAAAACATTATAGTTTACTGGTTTCATCTTTTTTTGCGACGATAATTATATACTCTTTAACAAAGTAATTGAAATTTTGCTTCAAAATGCTGTCGTCCAAAATAAAACAACAATCCTCCGCGATTTAAACTTAACTCACAACGATTCAAATTTCCCGAAAAATGCCCTTCTCTATCCGACAAGCCATTTATGTAAACACGTACTATTTGTTACAACTGAACATAATGTTATTTGTTATGATTTTTAAGAAAATTGATAAAAGCGCTTGCTCTTTTGATCCAAGTGGAAAATATAAAAAAGAATCACTGCTGTTGAAATTACAATGGTATAGCGTAAAACCTATTGGTTTGTTAAAATTATATCTCATCTCATGTATTGAAATAAAAAAAAAACTGATATGGGAAGTTATAGTATACTATCTTACTACTCTTTTTTTTTGGAGTAAACACAAGTGAAGTAAATGGCTTTTTTTGATGGTCCTTCCAAATATGTATCAAAATCACAGATTTGTTTTAATGAATGATGAAGCATATCTTGGGCTTTAAATTTCTGAATGAATTTCGCTAAGGTAAGTAATATGCCCAGCAATTTGTAATTTCGAGTTGATCATGATACCGCAGCCAATTTATTATCAAGGAAATGATAAGACATTTATCAGGTTCCAAAGATCTCTTCAGAAAAACTTCGGCAAGTACCAAGTTGGGTTTCCTTGACGAAATACTAAACAAGATGATTTTTTTAAATCAAACAACGAGACTGATTCACGCATCAAATGCCATTGCAAAACCTCATGACATATCAGCAAGACGTAGTGTTTTAGACTGAACATTAACCGGACGATAGTAAGTTGATTTTTTTGCAACTAAAGCGTCTCCGCTATAGCGTCTAGCTGGACGCTAGTATGTCATGTGTTATTATTATTGGTGTTTTATTCAAAAAGCAAATCGTGGCCCTTAGGCCAAATTACATGCTAATTTACAATATAAAAATATAACAAATTTACAATTCACATCAAAATATTGCACACAAAATATATATTACTTAAATATCAAAATACACATTAAGAGACAACGAGGCTTTAAAAACCCAATGAAATTGCACAATAAGATCTTCAAAAAAGATACAGAACCAGCTGTATCAAGTGTGGGCATCGGAGATTTAAAAAAATCATTTGTTTAAAATTTTAATAAAATAGGGAATAGGAAAGCGCTTTGTCCTAACCCGAATTTGAGAAATATTGGCACTATTATGAAGGGAGCGACCATGACTCTTAAGTCTGGAAGGAGGGAGAAGAGATTTTGTCCGCTCATTATTATAGCTTCAGCAAACCTACGACAATGGTTCTCCCTCCATTCAGACAGAGAGTCTAACTGGCAACTACCCAAAGCATCAACGTAAGACAGTCCGATGGCCAAGATGGCAGGAGGCTATCATATATACCATTATTTGACAACAGAATGAAGCGTATAAGTTACATTTCTTATAGGCCTACAGGATGATTGTATCTTGAACTATCAATATAAAAAGTGGGCATCTGTAGTAGAGTAACCCAGAATTTAGTTATGAGTACTACCTTCATACTGACATTAAATATTAATGTAGATGATTTTTGGCGATCTTATTTAAAGTTCCAATGGAACTTGGATACACTTTATTCTGTTGTCAAACAATGATATATATGATAGCCTCCTGCCATCTAGGCCACCAGACTTTTGCACATGACATACTAGCATAGCTAGACGATATAGCGGAGACACTTTAGTTGAAAAAACGTTCTATAGCGTCTGGTTAGTGTGTTATTGGTGTCTAAAATTAATCCAGACTATAGCGGCTTCTTGTTAGTATCATATAACTTTGCCAAAGTTGAGAATCTTTGCTTTGCTGTATTCAATTATTAAAATATTAACTCATTTTTCTTGTCTAAAATCAGACATGATGCTCTATACAGGAAATAATAAGTGAGTCAAACTTGTTAAAATAAGTCCATTTGTCCCTGTAGTGACCAACTTTCTGTGTAGCTATTATTCGGTATGGCAATTATATGTCATACGTTTCCACATCAAGTTATGAGCGGTTTAAAATAAAATAGCATCATAGGCCTACTGTTTTAGAAAAGAAACTATAATCTTTGACTTGTCCGGTGTTTTGCAAATAGATATAGATCCTTACCTGAGTCGTAATGGTACCCAAGCTCAAGCCCGGGGTCGAAACAACTAATTCCTGACTTATCCATATTCTTGGTACACCTGGATAGTAATTCCTCGCGAAGCAATCCCAAACTCTCCACGGACAGAAAGCAGACACACAACACACATTTCATCATTTAAGCCTTGTAAGCCTCAAATTTTGCCATATTTTTTAGTCCTTTGCAATCCTTCGATATTCTATTTCTAATGACCGAACATATTACTCTATATACCACACATAAAACACACGGTACAATGAACGTTATTTGTCCATGTGTGTACTTAATTGCATTGACGTAGATTCTGACGTATATATAACACTAAGTTCTATACAACTTACGTAGTAAGTTCAAATTTGATGTTTTAAAATCTTTGTTGGAAAAAATACTAAGAGCACCTTTGACGTCAATAATCATCCACTAATGATGTTGTACCTTAAGAACTGCAATGGACCTAAAAACGATAATCCATCGACCCAAATCATTTTTTGAGCAACTTCGGAGAGATAAAGATGGAGCTTTTGAAAGTTAATCAGATATAATCTTAATCTATAAAAACTTCTTACCTGATTTTGAAGAACGCAGCACCAAGACCCTCCTGATGTATGAGCTTCCACTTCATAAATGATTATCTTCATTTTCCTCATATCCAAAATCAAAACCAACACCTGGTTTTCTTGAAACTCCATCCCCCAGGGTCCGAATAATATTTCACAGCTTTTTGCAAACCTTTTTTTGCCAGCCCATTTATGGCAGTAAGTATAAACTGTTCTTGGAAACCATGAAACAATTCACATGGCTCATTGTCATATATAACATGTACTGCGCAATCTCATATCAGACAAATAGGGAAGTATATAATGAATAATGTTTGCAGTCAGGATTCCCTTGTAATTCAAGTTCAATGAGCCATAGATTGCAAAGTTTACTTAACACTTTCACTAGTTAACTTGTTCATTAATTCAGTTTTTGGTTCCCTGTCACCAGGTATGCATGGATACATCCGGCATTAGCTGTATACCTGGTATGTTACTTCCAATATGTCCAATGGAATGAGGAAGGTAAAGATACTGGTAGTGATATCATAGTATTACATTACACAAGGAACTTTACTATTGTAATTTGTTTCTTCTGATAGAACAAACTTTATACGGAAAAGATATCTTAATGCCCATATATGTCGAGCTTTCTGCAGAAATGAAACTTTTGAAATTTTGGGTTACTAGCCCGGGAGTATCATAATACTCTTAATTTCTTAGATACACCATCAAGCAACAAATGGCTCCTTAAAATCCGTAGTATTTTTTTTTTCAGACACTTCATAAGTTACTATAATTATGTCATAGAATACGGTAGTTTGGATTGTAAATTCAATTATAACATTCTGTACAGTATACTATACCATTAATTGCACTGCAACATCTTTATTCTGATTCATTGTGCTACTTCCAACAGCTGAGGCTGGTGCAAAGATTGAAAGATACTCGGGAACCATTACGCCATAGATATAAGCTCACCATGCTCACGGGTAATCGCTTTCACGTAGGAAGGTTTGGTATACATCGGCAGATGATCCTGAATAAGTTGCTCACCTCCAAGGACGAAATAGCCTTAATCTTATCAGCGAAAATGCGGCAAAGTTAAAGTTTTTGGCCTTTATATATTAAGAAAGTCATTACTTAACACAAATTTAGAGTCAGCATTCTGAAAACCAAGTCAATGACTTTATTGAGTCTGTAGATTTTTGTACCCTCTTCGCCTGACGTGTGGAATATATTTTTTCTATTGGTTTCCATCTTGAATAATCCGCCATATCTCAGTGTTTCTCATGTATATAAACCAGACCTGATATAACCAAAATATAAAAAAGAGCACTTTTAATCTCTCTGAAATGACAGAGATCATTAAAAACTTGAAGGTACAAGTATCTCAGAAAATTAGTTTCAAAGCCTTACACAATAATACAGAATAAAAGAAAACAATTTGCCATATTTTCTTTTATACGATACTTGGACAAGTTAATTTTTACAGGGTTAATTTACACACTGTTCCTGATCATTTTTGATCACTCAATATTTGCGTAAAGCGTCTGGACTCTCCATGGCATGCTTTCCACTTGTGATTGGAGTGTTCCAAAAGGTACCTCAGCCAAAAGATTTTTAAAAGCACCAAATTTAGCGAAAGTAAACTCCTATCGGTACGGTAATATAGTACCGTATATGTTGTTCATCCGACGTATTACTCTACCCCAGATCATTAATTCTCGATTGATAGGGCTCATATCTAAAGATCTTGCTGAACAAGGCAATAACTAAACACATATCTTCCAAGAACGTCTGCGTTGTACGAGTACGACGGAGGTGATCGTTGTTGTATTGGAGAACAAAATTGATCTGATCGCGAAGATGCCCTTGCCAATGGCATTATCAAGAATGCTTCCAGAGCATGCAGAGAACAAATGTATGTATGACCAGGCTAAATACTGTTGCACCTGTTGGACATGTTTTCCACCTGCATATAAAGTACCCGGTGGGTTTACCTTCTCCTGAATGTAGCCTATTGCTAATATTATTTTCTCTTTAGAATAACCCTAATGTGTTCGAGAGCACTTCAGCTTATCAGTAAGATAATTGAGCTTGTTTCTGAGGTCCAGTCGGCTAACTGCTGTTTTCGACTACAAGAAAATTAGTTTCAAAGCTAAAAGGGTTAGGGTTAGCAAGGGTTAGGGTTAGGGTTAGGGTAAGGGTTAGCAAGCCGTTTGGTAATCACGACGCAGAAGATCCTGTGCCCAGATCATCTTTTTTTGCATGTGCAATCACAGACAAACCGTTATGTGAAGGGTTTTTTGTTTTTGATGTACGATTACCAGACAAGTTAGAGCTTTATCCGGGCTTTATCCAGCATGTCCAGCATGTCCAAGACATGTCCAAGACATGTCCAAGACCAAATCAGTTTTTTTCAAGGTTTTAGCATGCTACTAAGTGGTGAGTGAGATGTACATCTTTTGCTTTTGCAATGGCGCAACCAAGCTTATTTTCCATTCTGCAAAAGAATGGAACAAATAGCCCCAGCTTTCTATCTATTTTATATTTTTGTAAATTAAAAAAACACACCTTGTTTTATTGTCTTACTCAGAATGGCATTTAAAAACTGCACACATTAAATCTATCTTTTTCTTCAGAAATTGTGCCTGGTCATACATACATTTGTACTACTTCAGTATCACTCAATTTGACAACCAGTATTTCAACCTGAGACGAATATACCGAATTATTCGTCTCAGATTTCAACCAGGGTCTCTACCAGTTGTTGATATCGTAATTTGGCCTTTTCAGTTTAATCAATTACTGTACCAGGTTCTGTTTGAAAATGAAATAATTCAATTTTTCTTATTACTTGGTAACACTGTTTCTACGGGTTTTGCCATCAACATAAATCATCTTTGAAAAATCTGCAGCTTATCAGCAAGACAATTGAGCCTGTTTCTGAGCTCTTATGCCTTAGCCAAGTCCTCTGGCAAACTGCTCTTTTCGACTTTAGACGAAGTCGTTTGGAAATTATATGAGGGGTGTAGTATCCCGTTTTCTGATGCACAATTGCCAGTAAAGTTACAACATTATCCACGGGCCAAATTGGCTTATTCTGAAGATTTTAGATTGCTACCAAGTGGTGAGTAAATGTACATCTTTTTGCAACGGCGCAATCCAGCTTTTCCATTTTGTAAGACAATTTAAGGCAACAATTTCAGCTTGCTATTTTATTTTTCTATTGTATAGCTTTTAACCAAGAAAGAAATCTGAGAGCTGCAAATTTGATATTCAGATCAACATTAAATCTCCCTTTTTCATCAGAAATTTTGTCTGGTCAACAGACATTGTTGTACATGCTAGTTAAGTATTACCAAATTTTACAACCAAATTTTCAACCAATTGTTGATATCATACCGTTCAATCAGTTGTACCAGGCACTGTTTCAAGAAGAAATTCCATTTGCTTTATACTTGTTAACACTGTTTCTACTTTTTTTCTTCCAATATAAACCAAATTTGAGATCTCTTCATCTTATCAGTAAGATAATTGAGCCTGTTTCTGAGCTCTTATGCCTTAGCCAAGTCCTATGGTTTACTGCTCTTTTCTTTTTTAGACTAAGTGGTTTGGAAAACACGACGCGGAAAATGCTCTGACCATGCGGCATCTTTTGTACCAGGTGTCCCAAAAAATGGTTACATGTAGAAAAATGACCGTGTGCTAAAACTACAGTGGTTAGAGAAACAAAACTTTATACACAATTTATTACAACCCTCTTCTAGATACTGGTGAAATTTTGATATCACAGCAATATTAGTTTTTGAGTTATTAACAAACGTAGATGCCTACGTCAGAAACGTATTTGCTCAAAATTCAACAAAATCGGAAGCATGTTCGTTTGATGTAATTTTAACCATCGTTCAATCCCATATGAACTTAAAATTGACTACCCCAAACTTAAGTTGTTGTATACCATAGTATAGGGTAGGGTTTCATCTTCTCATTGATACCAAAATCATAAAAATTGAACTAGCTGTTACGTAATTATGATGTTATAAATTACTACAGGTCTGAAAATTATGTCAAAATTTAATTTTAGGCAAAAATGGCCACCTATTCAAAACTTTGCTATTTCTGCTATTTCTAAAAATGTCGATCGGACTTTTGCTTCTAAATAAAGAAAATTATAAATTTAAACATGTCCTGCGAGATTTTTTTTTTTTTTTTCAAAATTTACACAATTTTGCAGTTTCAAAGGTTAAAGGATTAACGTTACCCAGGAAAATTTGATTGTGCTTTATGCGTATTCATCAACTTTCGCGCCACAACTTGATTGACAGGTTCAATATAAAAAACTCATTCTGGAATGCATGGAATGCAAGTTTACCTAATTTGCATATTAGATATACTGAAAGAGAATTAATATTCATTAAAGATTGTATCAAATTTGGTTTAATATAAAGTCTGATCATGATCATTAAGACAAAAATGCACATTAAAATATCACAAAACGTGTATACATGCTTATTATTTTGTTGCATTTTGAACAAATGCGTTTCTGACATAGGTATCTACCTTTATTAATAACTTAAAATTTAATAATGCTGTGATATCAAATTTTTACGAGTATCTAGAAGAGAGTTGTAATATAATTTGTGCAAAGTTATGTTTCTATAACTACTATAGTTTTAGCACACGGTCATTTTTCTACATGTAACCATTTTTTGGGACACCTATGCAATAATGAGACAAAACCGTTATGTAAGGGGTGAAGTATCTTTTTTTAAGATATACAATTACCAGTCACGTTAGATCATATGTTTCCAGGGGCCAAATAAGCTTTTGTCAAGATTTTAGCATACTATGGAGTGAGTTGCATGGGTAAATTGTATGTTGAATTAATTTTCTGCCACAAGTTCCGCTTTTCCTTATATGGAGTGAAGTATATTCCTGACCTTTATTCACACAAATCTACAAATGTTTTGGTTGCTTACTGGTCTGTTACGAATGCCCTGTCACGACCACACATGGTGCATTGTCAAAAACTATGAACTATAAGTACAACTATGTTACATTGATTGTCGGGCCTCGAGGAATCATTACCTCTCGTCAAGCTTGGGCCAAAGATAAGTTACTATTCCACCTGCGCCTTTAAGCAGAAGAGTCTTAACGTTAGCGTTTACCATTTCTGTTGCAAATATCTTAGTGTGAAGAGTTGGGAAGCCGTTAAGAGTTAGTATGGGATAGCTGTAACAATCTTGCTCCTACACTATAATTGATAAGATGTAACTGCGGTTATAACGGATGATGAGGTGCCATTCCTTTTACCATGTTTACATCTGGAGAACTTGGGCTTTGGACATTATTGCACGATTGTAGATTGTGTATTGCAAAAAGTGCTGCTGGAATATGTTCGGTGTATAAATTAAACGTCTTGTTACTAATGATGGTAAAGGAAAGATAATCATGATTGGTTTCTTCTGGGGGAGATGACTACAACTCCTCCGCAATTATTATTGGTATTTTTTATAAGCAAATCGTGGCTTTCAGGCCAAATTACATGCATATTAACAATAATAAGAATTATACTAATGTTACATAATCATATTGCTCTTTAAACATCAAAATGCACATCTAAAACGTTAAATTGCACAGATAAACCATCAATAACATCCTAGATATTAAAAAATAAATGCACATTCAAAAACAACTCAGGATTACTATTTAAGAAAAATTTGATAAAAAGATATGTATGCACAAAATATAAAAAGTTAAAAGTCCTAGCTTCAGCCAAAAGAACAAAACTGTAAGGATCTATTTACTCAATAGCCTGATAAAATAATGAATATCTTGAAAACGTTTGGTACGGCAAGACATTTTGGAAATTTTGTTTTTTGTTACGAAGAGAGCGGCCATTATGACATTCAAATCTGTAAGGAGGGAGGAGTGCTTTTGTTCTTTCATTATTGGAGAGCCCTTCGCCAAACCTATACGACAGTATTCCTCTCTCCTTTGCAATTACACCCGCAAATTATGTGTTAACGCATAAATGCGGTTTTCAAACGTACCGTATGTGATATAAACCAGCTATTTTGGACATTCAAACAAATGCACCGCAATTGCACTGATTTTGTTAAATTTCAGAGCAAAATGGAATGCAAATTTATTTTCCTTATTCATACATGGAAGAAAAAATGATATGCCCTTTAGTGAAAAGAAAGTGCGCTTTTTAAGGCAATAACAAGACAAAATCAAACAAATAGTCATCCGCCAAAAATAATGGTAACGCTCTTTGCGTAGTCCAATGCGCAGTACGGGAACAGCATAATCCACTCCGTGTACCTCAGAGGTGCGTGTATATACAAAAAAAATGCACTTGCTGTGAATTTGGATTGACGTAAAATTCACTCGGCCCCTACGGACCTCGTGCAATGGACGCATCAAAATCATGCATTGAATGGTCCCATTTCACTCGCAACATGAAATGCGCATTAATTAAAAAATATGCAATACTATACTTAATTCCTATCTGAAAATGTGACAAAAACAAAGAACATGCAGTGAATTTGGATTGATGTCAAATTCATATATAAAAGTTAAACTATAGGCTACTTATTGTGCCAAGACTATGTAGCGAGACCATGTGTCCAAATCTACCCAGAAAAAAATCGAAAACAATTCTATCTAGTACAACATTCCTGAGCTGCACATTTGGAACACAATTCTAGTACAGTTTTAGTACAATTATTCTAGTACAATTTTTGTACTAGAATTGTACTAAAACTGTACTCGTAGAATGATGTTCCAAATGTGCACCTCAGGAATGCTGTACTAGAAATGTAATCGAATTTTACCAGGGTATGCTGGTGTTTCATCATACTAAATTATATAACATATTGCACGTTAATGAAAGATAGCTGTACTATACACTGAGGCTTCTGAGTTACCATGGTTACACGACCTTACACACACCGTCGAAATTCATACTTTTTGTGAATGTTCTTCCCTCTTCTGGTTAGTGAACTTTGCATTTCCATTGTACTTAAGCGACTGTGAGTTTTAAAGTATTCGTTAATTATTTTGATTATCCTTATAAGGTAAATGTAGCTTAACATCGAAAGTAACGTGGTTAACATTGCACTACTAAATGCCTATCAAGCACGTTGAACATGAAAGTCCCGGATGAAAGAAGCATTACTTCCATATTAACATTTAAGTATTGGATTACATAAGAAGGGATTTTTAACTTCCCCCATATAAAAATTCTCGCTAGCTAAGTCGGTTAGTCATGTTAGTTCTCAGCTGAGTGTGCGAAAACTGTGTATTCTACTATTGAGGGTGTGAATTGCTCTAGCTAAGGTTACGCCAATTTATTTAGGCCGCAGTAAGCCCTTTGGCCCAAGGTAGTCCAGGTAGTGATTTAACCCACTGATTAGAACTGCTCTGTAATTTGTAAAGTGTGCTGAGGCCGGAAGCATGCCGCAAGAATTTAATTCTGAGTTAAAACCTTGCGGCGTGTATACGATATCTCCACTGCGGGTGTCCGAACGGGCATCGCAAGAGCTCGCAAGCATTCAGCGGTGTCATCATACAAATGTCATACCGGCGTGGCGGCCAGGCTTTGCAGACGCCGGTCGGACACCGGTGGTTATGTGACCAGGGTGTAAAGCAGCTTTGTTTGTTTCATAAATGACTCTGCGGCATATGAGGGAGGCAAGTTGACATCAGAGAAACAACAAGAAGAATATAGAGGCGACCTGTAGAATTACTTAATTCTCGCAGATGATTCCGCTCTGCTATTTTAATACCAGAGCAGTATCATGAGTATGTCCGTAAAGATGGTCTTCTTTGTTGGATCATAGACCATAGAAATGATTGAGGGCGATTCAAAGTAACGTTTGTGACCAAAAAATTGAAAATTTTCACTTTTAAATGGCTACAGAACCTAGCATAAACATTGATTGGAATCTTCACAACTTACCCAAACTGTGAAGTGTCCCAACTCCCACGAAGTTTTGAATGCTCATTTCTAAAAAATGAATGAAATTTTTGCACCAAAGCAAGTGGAGACATCACACATTTAATGTCACTAGTCTGGGATCCTTAGTTTCTAAATCTTGTTACTTTGAAATTTTTATATCTTCATTCTAGGACACACTGTATTTTAGATGATACTTTTTTCAATACGTCTTTTAACCTATATATATCTGGCCCCTTTTCATAACTGCAGGAGGAAAATGATACAAGCTGACAAAATCAACGATATCTCTGGTTTTCCTCGATGGTTTTTTTGATATTTTCAGCGATGATGAACAAAACTATGGGCTTTAGAATAATATAATTTTTGAGTAGCTGATATGCCCAACTTCTGAGTAAATCAGCGCCGCTTCCATGCACAATGTTTATTGGGACACCCTGTATAGTCACTTCAATGAGCTTCATAACTGCTCCGTTGCATCCGCTCCCGCATCCGCTCCATTGCATCCTCGACTCCTCGAGGCCTCGCACCCTACACGAGTATTTCAAAAAGTAAAGAATAACTTGAAAATGAAATAATGGGGACTTATAAAACCTGATAATTTGTCAAGGTTATGATCCATAAACTAAATCAATTGACCACACCTTTCTGAAAATATGGTAAACATAAAACTGTAACGCCTCCTTCCATTCACTATACAGACAGCCGGCCAGTCATACCCCGGGGTTCTTAAAAAATTGTACGGGGATGCTCAAAGTAGACTTCAGAATTTTGACCATCTCTATACCTCAAAAAGCGTGATTTTGTGACCCATCTCTATACCATTTTCGGCAAAGTTTTCCTAATAGTAAAAACACCCAATTTTGCAATTGGGCGCATTGGGTCTGTGACGAAAACCCACCCATTAATATGCCAAAAATTACGAAAGTGCACCCCAAAACCTTTGAGCCATACCCATGATAAGTTTTCAAAAAAATCAAATACTTATATGATAAGGTTTCACATCAAGGGGTGGGGGGGGGGGGGGGGGGGGGGGTCGTCGGTATGTCAGTCGGGGGAAAAGGCCCATTCGGGGATCTGGACACTAAAAAACTGGAAAAAGAAATGGAAGCAGAGAAAAAATCAAAAGAAAAGAGAAGAAAAATAGTTTGTAATGTATTAAAATCGTTGAAAATATGGTTTTAAAAAAAATATTATTTGATTATTTTTATATTTCATATTTTATTCATGCTTGTGCATCTTGTGCAAAACGTATCCTAAATTTGCGTTTAGAAATCCCTAGTCCCCAAGTCTAGTAGCTTCTGCCGCCGCCTGGTTGTTATATACTATAAAACATGATGGCGCTACCTTTACCCCTGTTTAATCACTGGTCTTCAACTAACTGCATGATTCAGACATTTTGCACAGCTTGAATTAAACAGCGCCAACTATTTATGGGGCATTGGTTTCAAATAATAAAGATCATGAGATGTCGCTAGGTCTGTGTCCAAAACCCTGCAAAAAAAAGCAAAATCTGCCAATCTAAAAATAACATCATTAAATCTGCAATAATCAGGATAAAATTTACTAATTCGCCAGGGGGGGGGGGGTAAATTATTTCATTAAGTTTATCATTCGACAGAGCTGCATTTTACCAGATGTTTTGACCTAAATAGATTCATTTTGACTCTGAAAATACAGAATAGGCCTATATTGTCATAAAACAATTTGCACCGAAAGTGGGGTAATTTTTTTTTATTCCTTACCATATACAGGTATTTGCATATATACATCAGTTAATCTAAATATTCATTGATAATAAAGATGATACCAAAATATAGGTATGAACCTTTCTTTATATGAATCGATACTTTATTTTTGTCAAGATTTTGGTGTTTCAATGTTGCTTGGTGCAAAATTGATTCCTTTGACTTTGCGTAGGAGTAAAAAAAAGCGGACAAATTGACATTAAATTAAGAAAGACTCTGCGGTTTCAACATTTGATCAATATCAAATAACAATATCAAATAACCTTCCCAAATATCTATTGAGTAAACGTATTCATTTTGCTGTTTTTATTGGGAATTTATTATGAAGTTTGATGTTCGATATTTTTGTGGCATTGATTCACCAACCCCGACCTGGTGTCAAAATCGAAAACTTATCTTTGCTCAGGGCCCGGGCTCCGCAGGGCCTATAATATATATATATATTCACTTCTACAGTATAAATGAATACCGTATGATTATTTAATAAAAACATTGGCGGTTGACAGTCGTAAAGGGTCGAGACTCGAGAGAGGGAAAGGTCGGAGATGAAATTTGAAGATGAGGAAACTTAAAATCGCGGACATATAGGCCTAGGCCTTAGACCCTAATATTAAAGGGACTGGCCTAGATTCTTCCCACTAATTTTTTTTACCTACATATTTTTTACATGAATCAACATGTTTAACCTACCAGTATTTTTCCATGATTTTGAGGAATATTTGAGAAAATGACAATTCTTTGCGGTAAAAAATTGTGTGAAAAATGCATTTCCAGTTTCAAATCTTAAAAGATTAAAATATTAAAAAGGATCTTCTTTCTGCACCTGTAAACAAATTATTTTTGATGAAATCGTTTATCTTTGATATGATATCGCCATCTGGTAAATCCATCCGAGGGCAAGTTTGGACTTCGAAAACACATATTGCATATTGATATATTGCAAATTAATTCTCTGTCAATTTGAGCCATTTCTGTGTAAATTTTGTACTTTTTTGGATTTTACCAGAAAAACTTTTAATATAGCATTTCTAGGCTAGTTCCTTTAACGATCATGAACATCTTGATTAAATTGACATACTTACAGACAACAAATCCGGGCAATAAATACATCCCAGACCTGAGACTATGTCCAACTAAACTCAAGTTCAAATGTCTTTTGTATCTGATTCAAAATAAAAGGTACAAGTTTCAAATTTTCATAACATAAAACAAATTCAGGTGGAATTCCCCATTATGTTTGTTTACATGCCGCAAAGTTGAAAAGGAAGTCCACTCTTTGCTTAGGGAAGCGGAAACCGGTGTGGATTAAAATGCAAATAAAGTATTTACGGAATATGGCTAATTTACTGGAACATAGTCAAAAAACAAATTAGACTAGTATTTTAAAAGATATATTTTGATAAATACACTCATATATTTATTTTAAATAGAATATTCTAATCTAAAATGCAAAGTGTAAACAAGCAAAAGTCAAAGTCAAGGATAAATCCCCCTTTGCTCAGAATGGTATGGTCCACACACGCCAGCTGACAGCCAGGTCACTTACTCACACATTGCACGGGAGTGCGTCAATTGAAGTGGTTATCGACGACTTGTTGATACTAAATCCAGAGTAAATTTGATGTAAAAATCACCCTATTTCGAGGATTTCCTTCATTATATCTATAGAGCAAGATGCCGGGATATGAGTGTCGATTTAGGGATCGGATCCCTCGTCTATATGCCTGTCCTTTATGCAGAAATCCGATGAGAGAACCGGTTCAGATTACGAGTTGCGGACACCATTTTTGTGATACATGCTTGCAGGAATATCTCAGGTGAGTGACCATGCATTCCATTACAATTTACAGATGATTCCATGATTATATCATGTTTACCTTGACTTGACGATCATCTTTTAATCTTTTTGCATGAAATGTATATAAGTTGATGTGGAATGTATTAAATATTTCAGGTGAATATATTACTTGGGAAAGTAGTGAATAAAATTTATTTGGGTACGGTATCAGATTTTCAAAAGGATAAGGTACTGGTCCCCCCTGCCCTGCACTCTAGATTTTTGTTGAAAACACATAGGTCATGGGGGTAGAAATGTCATTTGGTACTTTTAAGTTCAAGTTTATGAAAGTGGGAAGATCACATCACTCTCCATTATAACCAGATCTGATACTGAACCCAAATATTGCGATATGATAGATTGTGTTGTAATAGACCTAATGATTGGTGTAAATTATGTGGTGATGATAATTAACACATTTTTGATTTAACTGAATGTATCAGAGGTTGAACTCCGATGACCCATTCAATTCCATCCTAACCCAAGACCCCCAATACATTCTTGGAAGTAAACCTTTTTTCATTTTACACATGTACTGATAATCAAGCTGTGAGTCTATCCAGCTACAAGCTAATGATCAGTTCAAATTTGGCAGAAACTTTGACCTTGATCTTCTGGGCCCCTATGGCACCCCTGTGGCACCCTGACCAAATTTAGGCATGCAAGTGCCTCTCCCATTATCAAATCTTGAATATTATATCAAAGTGTAAATTTATAAATTGTAGCCAAACATCCTGCCCAGGGCTTTAAGAAGTTATAACTTTATATAGACGATGGGGCATGGCTCTCGGGAAGCCTCCCTTCTTGATTTTCGTTGCCCCCATCATGGTACTACTTTCCCATGGTCTCAAAAAATCGGATAAAATATGTGATTTACAAATATTGTTGTTCCCACGTTGGAAATTGGGGCATTTTTATACAATTTGTTAAAAACTGAAAAAAATTCGATGAAATAGTTTTTACGACGGCTTTCTACAATTGGATGAAAAATTTGCTTGATCGCGAGCCTGACCAATCAACGCGCTCGTCAGAACTGAGTTTTTGTTGCGATGTAAACATATGCTACTGACCTGACGAGTGGACATTTATGCACAGAAATTTGCCAAAATACACGTTTCAGATGCGGTCCCAGACTTTCTGTTGGTATATTTATGTGAACTGAGAAATACTGATACAGAATATTGACGTTTTCATCTCGAAATATAAGGACTTAGTCGACAATCAGGCTCATAAATGCAAGCACTCGACGAAACATTAAGCTTATGATTTCAGCAATCCGGTTGAGCCGTCACTGCCTATCATTTCACAAAAACAACGACCGTCAGTGTATGGATTTGGAATGTGAAAAACCCTGCTACCTAGTGGAAAACAAGCTCTTGAACTTGAAAAAAGCAGAGTAAGTGATTCACATGAGGTAATGAATGTAAATTTGAAATCATTCATTCTCTTTTGTGTCTCTTTTGCTACTGTTTTATTACACCAGGCTGCCACCATATTATATCATGTAAAAGATGCTAGAAATCTGAACCTGTGTTTTAGCCTGTGACAAGGGGAGATACTCAGCCAATCATGATACACATAGAGTCGTAGTCCGTCTCGGAGAATTAACCAACAGTGGACATTTGCACTCAACTCGTGCCTCATATTCTATAT
>JXSR01S021164.1:4669-25428 GCA_000969725.1 Ophiothrix spiculata
CTTTTGAGATCTTTATTGATCTTATCTTAGATTTTAGCGTTAAACTTGTGTTTAATCTGATGGGTTTTCTTTTTGAACTCTGCCTTTGTGACTTCTTTTGGTCCTTGGAGTTGACCAGGGCACCATCTATGTAATTCTTTATGTCATCAATCTCTGATTTCATTAAATTGGAAACATCAGTCAGACTAACTACCTGCAAAGGTACTTGATTTGGGGCTTCCTGCAACGCTGTATGGTGCGACCATTTCACTCGCATTTGCGAGTATTTTTTGTCATGATGCGAACAAAACTTGAATACTACGAGCAATTGGCGATCATTCTTTTAAGCTTACACTCGCCAGCCATTTTCAACCAAAGTGTGTGTAGAATGAAATTAAGATGGAATAAACCGATTTTACGGTCACAAACTTGCAGAATTACGGAAAAATCGACCATAAAATATCATTGGCTAGCTAATCGAAATTTTCACCGTACAGCGTTGACGTCCTGAGCTATTGGTTGTTGTTAGGCTGCTCGTTGTTTTAGGCTACTTGTGGTGCTGAACCAAGGTGCTGAACCTGTAGTAATATTAATGTTTTGGTTCTGAATCCCCTTATTCACAGAATTCTGATTTGGGTCCAGAAGAATATTTCCACTTGATGGAACATTGGGTTATTAATATATCCTTCTACCATATTAACTTGGACCGATCCGCAAAGAACTGACAATAGAAAACGTCTTCTTTTGTTGAATTTTTTCTTTCACGAACACAGGAAATTTACTGACTGTCTGTGAAGCTTATGTTGATGCCTCATTTAGAATCAACCAGTCAGTCACAATTATTTACTTGAAGTTGTGAATACGTTTTGAAAATTGTGTACTTTATATGTGCATCATATTTTTTTTAATTTTTTTTTGTCATAGGTGTGTACTGCACTAATAACAGCCCTCATCAATCGTTACATTGGAGATAATGCTACTACGGATGCTATTAGTGGTAAACTTAGAGATGTATGCCCATCACTCTATAGCAAAGAGGATGCTATATGTTCTAAGGTGAGATGATATTTAGAGATGTATGTCCATCACTGTATAGTAAAGAGAAAGCTATATGCTCTAAGGTGAGGTGATAGGGGATAATGCCACTTGGATGCTATCAGTGGTAAACTGTAGTATTGTATTGTAGTATTTCTTGTATATTTTTATGTTCAATGCCCATCACTGTATAGCAAGGAAGATGCTATATGCTTTTGAGGTGAGGTGATTGGGAATAATGCCACTATGGATGCTATCAGTGGTAAACTTAAGATGTATGCCCATCACTGTATAATACAGAGGATGCTATATGCTCTAAGGTGAGATGGTAGGGGATGATACCAATACGGATGATATCAGTGGTAAACGCACAGATGTATGGCTATCACTGTATAGCAAAGAGGATGTTATATGCTCTTAGATGAGTTGATTACACTATCAGCTCATTTCACAAACATATTTTGCTGCTAAAGTGGTTAGAAACATTAGGAAATATAGTTTTGAACAGTTTATATATATATTTAATATATATTTGATTATTTCTTTTATCTAGGCCAGTGAATTGCTGAAGGCGTCTATGCATACTCAGACCAGATCTAACAAAGTCAAGATGTTGCAGGAGTCATTAGAGGTGAGCATACATCACAATGAAGTGGTAAACATTTATGCAGTGTGTCACCAATAAGCACATTTTGAATTGCATGTGTTTTTCTTTGATTTGATGCCATTTCTGTCTAATGTATAAAAGTTATAGAATTTCATTCCAAAAAGAACTGTCACCCAAAATTGAGAGTACATCCCTTTCTATCTTTGTCTTGAGAAACGTTTCCCAATCTTACTAATGTAGTTGTAAGTATTATAATAAATTTAGCGAAAAAGTAGGCTAACCTGCATTATTTTGTAGGGGTGGAGCTTACTAATATATTATTATATTGTTATGAAATGTCTTTTGCTTTTTCTTTTAACATGTTCATGTGCATTTTTTTAAATTAAATTACCATAACCATTACATTCAAGGGTAAAGGCCTTTTGTAACATTTAGGTCAATATAAAAGACATTCAAATGTACTGAATTGTGATAATATTATAGATGTTCAATAGAAATTTCTACTGATAAATGTACAGAATAATGAAACTTCTACTGATAAATGTACAGAATAATGAAACTTCTTGAGTAAATAAAAGGATGTTTTATTTTCTTGA
This sequence comes from Ophiothrix spiculata, assembly GCA_000969725.1. Lineage (NCBI taxonomy): Eukaryota > Metazoa > Echinodermata > Ophiuroidea > Amphilepidida > Ophiotrichidae > Ophiothrix > Ophiothrix spiculata. The sequence continues at coordinate 6,887 of JXSR01S021164.1, forward strand.
TGTATGTCTAAATTGATTTAGTCTATGACCCTGTATAGCTTCAAAATCCATTGAAAATGTAAAATTCATATGTTTACCATTTACTCAAATAATTTTCTCATTATAAGCCTACATGTGCAATAAAACAAGCGAGTGGCACAATTGCCCTGATACAACAAGATTTCAACTGAGCTCTTATCAAAGTAAGGGTATGTCTTGTTGGACAGGAACCTGTCAGGTCATAGACAACAGCAGATGCTGTGGTCACACTATGTTCTTTTCTTGTTGGGCAGATATGTGTTGACTGTTTTGGATTTAATAGGGTTGCAAACCTGTGTTAGAGTTCTGCAGACCTCTGTCAGAATTGTTGCAGCAGTGTTTGTATTTTATGTTGATGGTGTTGTCTATTTTGCTTGTTTCAGCTCTTCAAGAGAATCAGTCACCAGCTCAACCTGGATGCAGTATGCCAGGAATACCACCAAGGTCAGTTGCAAGTGTATTCTGCACTTAATTTCACTGCTGTCTTTTTTGTTTCCAAGGCATAACTTTATTAAAGGGGCATTGCCAAAATTTTCACTTCATATGTTGGAAAATAACAGTCAGTTACTAGATATTGGGAAAATTTTGATCAAAACTTTCAGAAATGTCAAAAATTTGAATTTTATTTTGTTTGTTGATCTTGGGCATGTTGGGTATGAGGCTATTCTGTAAACGTATTTATTTATGCTATAAATCAAGAAAGAGACTAAAATTTGTTTGTGAAACATTCCTTTCACATCATAGATTGCAGATAAATCGAAAGAAATTTGGAGTTTGCATTTATAGATCTCCTGAAAAGACAAATTTTAAAAATTTAACCATAAAGGGCAATTATTATCGTTGTCAACAACGATAATTAAAAATAAAAGAATATCTAAATATTTTGATATATGGTTTGAATTTGACAATGAAACTTTGCATGCTGTCATTATAACCGCTAATACTTCAAATGATGCAAAAATCTCAAAATGCTTGGGGAAAAGTTTTGGGATGATGCTGAACTTGTCCTATGCCCCTTTAACGTAGAATGAGAATTTTTGAAAAGTTTTACCAGTCCAAATGCATGCATCTTTTCAGAAATATAAAGAAGCTTTTGAAAGCAAAATATCTCTCCATATTAAATAATGCTCTAACTTTAACCATACATGCTAGGTACAATTTCACTACCTTGTAATTTGTTTATTTACAGCTCGTTTTTATGATGGTGTTGTTGACCTATGTTTATCGGCCGCAGCTAAACGTGATCCACAGAACTTGGCCATACACTATTACAAAAATGGTGAACCTCCTGAAGATATACAAGGAAAGACTGTCTTCATGGCAAGGTAAGGCTTAAAATGGAATTCTGACAAAGTTTCAGTGTTTTCGAGTGTGAGCTTCAATGCTTTATTACAAGAATGTGAAATCTCTTGTCCTGTCTTTTATGGTCAGCAAAGCATCTAGTAGACATGTAACACTAACTTGACCTTTGGATGGTGTGACTCACAATTCCCGGGGTCATGGAAAACCTGGAAAAGTCATGGAATTTAATTTTCAAATTCCAGGCTTGGAAAAGTCTTGAAATTCGATGAAAATAGCCAAAAGTCACGGAAAGGTCATGGAATTTTATTTTTTGTGGAAGAAAAAAAAAATCAGAATGACAGTAGCTGTCTGGTTAAAAATTATGGTACTGGATAGATAGAATAACCCTTGATACACAACCCTGTTGTCTGAAAAAGGTCATGGATTTTTCACAATTTTGGCAATGGAAAGTTGGAAATGTCTTAATTTAATTGTGCAGAAGGTGCAGGAACCCTGCAGTGGTCTCTGAAAGATGTTCAAGTAACTACTGGGATTATCAGGACTTGATTACTACAGTTCATGCATGCACATTTAGTTGAGCAAGTAGCCATAGAACAATGTCAAATATCAGGTTTATGAAAGTTTTAATATTCATGTGAACCAAAAAGTTGTTGTAGTAACTTTAGTAACTTTATACTTAAGATGACATTGAAGAGAGGTATCTGAGAGAGGAGTTATGGTGTGTTCAGAGTCCAGCGATTTTATCACCGCAACATCGCTCGATACACAGTCTTGAAATTTGAAAGCGCACTTCCTGTAGGAAGTGTACTCTGAATGTGCACCATTACTGAATAACAGCAGACCAGACCCATACCAACCATGTACATTGACACTGATAACCAGGTTCAGATTAAGTGTCTGCTTTGCATCTTTATTTCTCCGTTGTTGTTTTTCTAGATATGAGTGCTATAAGTGCATCACAGATATCCTTGAGGAATTGTTGAATACCAGCCGCACCCATCCCACCTCACCAAGTGTACCAAACAGGCCTGGGCCTCCAGCAACACCAGACCCAAATCAAATGACCAGTCAGCAGGCAGAAACCTATGTGAGTAGTAAACATTAATAGATGCTCTTTGACTTGTTGTACAGGTTGCATGGAATGGTACTAGTCTTGCAAGATTATGTTTGAACAAAACATATTCAGTTAAACAATATTTGTTATATGATGTTTATACCATATTTTTGTATGTGAAATGTTGTTGATTTTTAGTTTCCTTGTGAATTTTGTAAGCCCAGGCCAGGTCAGAAAATGTCCCTGTCACTTCTTGAATGTGATCCTCTCAACGTTACAGCCTTTTTTTTGGATAAACTTTGGTACTTTAATCAAGTGTATGGCGGGTGTTCAATATGTTCATGGACTGAGATAGTATACAATAATAAATGCAGTTTTAATAAATATGTTTTGTAGTTCAACTTGATTAATGTATTTATGGAAAGTTTCAAGTAACAAATATCTGCTTTCAATTTTACAGAAACTTGAAACTTGCAGTGTAGAGGTTTCTGAGGGTTGATTTTTACCTTGAAAACTAAAAAAACTTAAGTGGTATGCATGTAGCCTTAAAATTTCTCTCCCAGGTGATTAATTAATTCAGTTAAGACATGGTGTTAACACTTTCACATGATTACACTTTGAAATGAGGAGATGGATGTGTAGTTACTGTATTACAATGGTTATTCTTTATTGATTTTCAGTGCTTTATTCAAAGTTATTAAACTATTGCCATAATATGTTGCCATCTCGGTATCTAATATAATGAGATTTGCATTACAGATTGAACAAATGATGCACCAAGCATTGCAGACAGATGATGAGCTATTCCATGTAGCTTTCTATGATTGGTTGGTGGACCAGGGACTTACAGATAGGTTACTAGAGGTACGTGTTTCTGTAAAAAATGTAACGCGTTCTTTGCTTTTCAGATCTGTAGCTAAGTGCAACTTCCAACATATGTATCTGATAAGCATTTGTGTTAACGCTGTCGATTTCAGTTTAATTTGCTTAATGTTTAAATGGATTTCACTTGGATCGGTTAAATGTTTAGCTTTTATGATCTGCTAAAATTTAGCGTGATCATGGTAACAAAAAAGTCTTGATTTGATCTATGTAAACAAACTTGGGGAGTCGGAGCGCATCTTGTGTGTATTATACATAAGAAGGCAGTCTTTATTGTTTAAAAAACATGTTTTGCAATGTTTCGTCATAAAATGGAAAACTCAAAATGCACATGGTTTGGTTTACTTAAAGGATTCAGTCAAAAAGGAACCATATTGCTTTTATTTTGCTTTCGTTTTCTCATGATTTTATGATTTATGATACAGACCATTTTTCGTTCAGTAAAATCTCTAAGTGTTGAACCAGTTGTCATCCATTTAAACAGATAGTATCGACATCATTAATTTGTGTGGACAAAAATTTAGTTTAAATCCTGGGTGAAATTGTCATTTATTTTGTTACAGCTAATGATGGTTTGACTTGTTTCTATTTAAATCTTAAGTGACAACACTTTACTTGATTGTGAATGAATCAATACAGATTGTACTCAGGCTTTAATATTCCATTTTGCTTCTCATCTTATTCAGGTGAACTCTCCATTTGTAGAGCCATACATCAAGAGAGCAACGCATTACAAGCCAGATAATCTAGAAATGTTGGATTTACTATGGAAATATTATGAGAAAATGAAGGATTATCCTGCTGCAGCAAAGATATTATGCAAACTAGCAGAAAGACATAGGTTGGTATTACTGAAAATGTGAACAAAATCAGCTGAAAATTGTACAGTGTCATATATAACCTATACTATATGAGACGGGGCTCAAAATAAGATTTCAGGGGGGCAAGGCAATTTTGCCTTACGTGGCCATTAAATTGACAGGGCATTAAGGCAATGTACAGGTGCACCAAGGCAATTTGAATTTGTCTATGAAGGGCACAAAGGCAATTTTTGCATTTACGGAATGTGTATCAGAGATTCAGCGATTGAGTGTTCTGCAATAAAACTGACATAGTTTAGCACTTTAGGAAATTATAATTAAGCTTGTTTTATACCGTGTATTTACTGCATTACTGTAATATGAACTGTTATAAGTCGACCAAAACTTTCATTGTTGCAACCAAAAATATTATAAGATGAAGGAAAAGTAAAGATTATTGCGATAAAATCAAGATAAAATGTTTACCTTTTTTCACAGGCTATTTCATATTTTTTACGCAAACAAAAACCCGGAAGTAAACAGCACTTTCATTTATATAGGTTCCCAGTTTTACGTTGCTCCAATGCAATGCTACTAGGATTGTACCGGTGGGAAAAGATCGCGGGACTCTGTGAGTCGCCACCTTGTTATGAACTGCGTATGTGTAAAAGTGATAGTTAGTAGTTTATGAAGTTATGAACATCGCCGTCTAGTGACAATAATAAACAAAACAAGTTCATTTTTCTCGATCGCAAATTACAATTTTTGTGTGGTTAAAATGACATTTTATCAGACAGCTTTCGTTTGTTTCTTGTTTTCGTCTACCGCATATTTCTAACGTAACATGAATCTTGCGTTCGTGTACCGGTACAACCGTGTTTCGTTTACAAGCTTAATTATAATAACCCTCGAATTTAAGGTACACTTTATCCTGCAAGTTAATATTTAATTAAATAAAAGGGCACCACGGCAGTGTAAAATTGGGGCACGGCATTCATTGCCGTCGGCAAGGGGACATTTCGTGGGGCGGTACGGCAAAGTGATAGGGCACCGACGGCAAATTGCCGCGTTGCCGTAGGTTATTTTGAGCCCTGTGAGACAATTACCTGAAAAACATGTTGTGTAACTACAAATTTCAATGAAAACTCATCAACTTCCTTTAAGCGAAAATGAACAGGGCTCAGTTACATGATGTTTAAATTGTTACTGTGTACCAATAAAGCTTCAGATAAAAGTTATAAACATGAAAGTAACAATGTTTTGATCCTCAAATTTGGTAACAGCCATATAACTTCAGATTGAAGTACCCTATCCACAACATTCACAATGACACCATTAACCATGTGTGCACACACATATATTTAAAACAATTGAATCATACTCCTCAAACCCTTAGGCCTAAAAAAATAATTGTTTGATTGGCGTAACATAGAAAAAAAAATAGGGTAGGTAAGTTTGATCTTTTTTTAAATTAAATTTTTTATTTTTTAAAGGTTATATGCAAAGAAGTGAACACTGATCAGTAATGTATCAGGTAACACACATATAGGACGAATAAACAACAATCCCTGCAGTTTTTGACTCCACAATAAAAATAAAAGCATTTGGAGAATACACAATACAAGCTTTAGCACACTGAAATCACTCAATGATGATGTATATGAGTGTTACAAACAATCTATGCAATGCTCTGACAATGCATTGAAATGTATATAGTTCAGCACTATTATTGTGTGTTGAAAATTTTCACTCACCTGCTATATGAGTGATATCAATTCAATTATATTCCAAATAATGGTATAAAATAATGAGTGAATCTCAATTGATGCTAAAAGTAAACTTTCAAAAATAATTATTGCTTCTAGTCAAGTCTTAAAATAAATAAATAATATCATCAAAAGACCATAGGTTTGCATAGGGACTTACAGTGAATGCACAACCCCGTGTTACCTTTATATGTGTAATTGTTGGTGCAGATACTATTATTTGTTTAAGTTTATTTTGCTGTTGCTTTGATGAAAATTGGTTGTTTCTGTATTTAATTGGGTTGATACAACATAATTCTATACTTTGGTGCCAAATATACCCAACCTTATATAACCTTTAAGTACTATGTTTCACATATAAGAACACAAAATATACGACACATATACAAAACATCTTCACTTTTCTGTAACACATCTATTATTTGTCATTTTAAATGACCTGCAAGCCATATCTCAGGCCCCCATGAATCGATTCCCATCAAATTTGGCAGTTGGATGTTTTTTACCATGCTCAAAAAAATAAAAACATTTAGGGTCGGTGGTAAAAATAGGGTCGGTCGGGTTACTCCAACCAAACAATTATTTTTTCTAGGCCTTATGTAAGCTATTCTTGGGACAGTAGACTTCATACAGTCTTTGATAGAAAGTTTGCCATAGTGTAATATTACTGCCAGAAATATATGATCAAATGTCAAAGTACACAATACAAAATTGCTGAACAGATCAAGTTGCGAAGCTCTCGAACCATGTAATAGCATAAGCCTCAAGGGAGGTTCTTATTCTTAGAAATTCTACAAAACTTTAATCAACTTACCAGTGAATGATAACCATTTGAAATCTTTTAAATGCAAAAAATATCAGAAAGAAACTGGTTTTCAAAATTTATGAGTCTGAAAAGCCGTAATGGAAGTTATCAATTCAATATAAATTTGTGAAGCAATTTAACACCAAAGTAAAGAAAATCTGGTCAGCATTTGTAATTTGCATATTGATGAGAAGTTAGAGATGCAACTCAGTGATTCTTTCAAATGATCAGAAATGTAGACATTTGAAATGGCCATCCAGCCATGCTAGGAGTTCATTAGCGTGTACTTTTTTGTAAACAAAATTTTCTGAAAATTATCTCACATTTGCAGTGCAATAAAAGTGAAAAATAATTATATTCAGACCCATACATGGTTAGAGGCACTAATTCTGAACAACTTTTGGCTGGGGTACCATATATTCACTGACAAAAAGAGTGAAATTTCCATTTAAAATCGTCTGAGTAAGCTTACAATTAATTACCAGTCAACTCTGAGCGCCTTACACTAAAAGTGACTTGTTAGTGCTAACCTTAATTACAAGTTCGAATTCGTACACAAACAGTTAATGAGAACGCAAACTTAACATTCGAGTTATTGTGTTAGAGATTCACTTTTTCTGTTGGCAATTGCCGGAAAGTGTAAAATCAGCTTCGCTCGGAAATTCTCGGAAAGTCATGTTTTGAAAAGGTCTTTTGCCTTGGGTCCAGTGATCATGAAGAATGATGTATAAACTGTGGCATCCAAATAACTTGTGTATAAATAACTATATATGTGTATTATTAAAGTGTTTGGTGTTTCCAATTTCAGTACTGATATAACCTTGCAGCAGCGCATAGAATATTTATCCCGAGCTGTGATGTGCGCTAAGAGTAGCACACTGCGTACTAGTTCTGCTACTGAGGGAGAATTCTTGCATGAGTTGGAAGAGAAACTAGAGGTATGCTCACAGTTGTATTGTTGACTCCTATTTCATGTAAAACCCTAGAAACGTACCTGGAGGTGTACAAAAATACACTATGTTTTCAACTAAACCAAAATTTGACCAACCATACAATAAAAAATAAAGTATAATAAATGCTTTCCAACAATAAGAATGGAAAACCCTGCAAACTAAGAAAATCAAGTTTTTAGAACCTTTTAAAAAACTTGTTAAAAAATCTCTTTAAAAAAATAAAAATTGATTTGCACTTTAGTTGCCAATGTGCAACAAAGAAAACCTGAGAATAGTTATATAAAATTGAAATGTTTTTCAATTTCAATTTTGAAAAACTAGAGGTATGCTCACAGTTGTATTGTTGACTCCTATTACATGTAAAACCCTAGAAACGTACCTGGAAGCAATACTATAAGATTTTGATCAGAAATGGTTTATAGTAAAAACAGCAAAAATAAAGGAATTTGACTATCTAAAAGTGTTTTCAAGTATATTTTGTCAACAAATGTTTTGCCACCAAAAAATGGATAAAAAGCACATGCTTGCTTTTCTATATTAATACATGTGGAATTAAATTCGGGATCCCAAATTTAATTCAACAAATGACCATAACAGAAAAAGTAAGCATATTTTAGCCAAATCATTAGGAGGGTATCAATATCTACCCAAAACCAACCCAATAAGCTAAAAAAAATCAAAAGTCATGGGTGACAGGGGGGTGCTTCAATTTTAACACTTTATAGTATTGCTTTAATTTGTATATTGGTAAGCAGCCTTGCCACTATTCTAAGATTTTAAGCTTGTGCCAATTTGACCAATTTTGATAAGGTAGAAGCAGTGCTTGTGCCAAAATCACTGCAGCTGACGCTGAAAAGTGGCTGATAAAGCGTTTTTTTCTATTAGTTTGAGGGATTAAAACACACTAACTAATATTATTTCTCCCATAGGTTGCACGGTTGCAACTGCAAGTGTTCGAGTCCATAGCCAGGATAGGCACCCAAGACCCACAGTATGCAGATGCATTATCACTGCTGAATTCTGAACTTATGGATATTACTAAGGTAGGTTGGTATGCTGAAATATGTTACATATGGCTATTAAATCTTATAAACAGTTATAAATGCCATAGCAATGATTTGTAACCATTCTACAAATGTTTTACAATGACCATATGAGAAACTATGTTCAATAGACTGTAAGTTTGAAAGCAATTAATGGTATTGTCAAATATGTCTTTATCAATACTTTATCAAAAATGCAAAAAGTCCATGACTGTTTTCCGTATTAAAGAAAAATCTTGGCCTTAGCTATAGTGATTCATTCTCGGACATCAGATCTCTCAAAAGCTGTATAGATGCAGCTAGTTTTGTATTTTGTATTACCTTGTTGTGGTATTCAAATAAGGTTGTGAATATTAGGAATTTTAGTGCTCAGGGTTCCCGAAAATATTTTGGGCGAAATTCGGGAATCCTGTTTTGGTTCTGTCGATTATAATTCAAAATTCAAAGTCTGTATAAAATGTTTAACTATACTTGATTGAACACAGTACATACATGATGAGAAACATACACAATTAATGGACAACACAAAATGTCTAGCTCTTTAGTTTTAAACACATGTTGTGATAAAAACACATATCTCATTTATAACCAAATGGGCACACAAATGGGATTCTTTTCAAGCCTTTTTAAACATCTTACATGTGAGTATTTGATAATTTCAAGTAGTTGGCTTTATGTAAATCATTTTTGGGATTCGGTTAAGCTTGTTTTCTGCCGAGGATAGAGTTGTCCTTGGGGGAACGGGATTCCTGGGATTTTCTAACAACCTTAGTATTCAAAGCTGATCAGCTGTACAATTGTCACATTGTATTGTCTTTTCAAAGTTTAACTGCTGCTCACAACGATTTGAAATCCCAATATATCTATTGATCTTATTCAACAGTTTATAGATAGGCGAGGTCACGCCAATTATATAGCACCAACACATCAGAGCACATGTACTCAACATGTGTACTTGAACACTCAACGGTAGAACCCATAAAAAAATGACCAACAATTATGTTGTATACAGGACTTTTACAGCTTGAATTAGAAAAACCATTGTTTTCAACCTATTTAGCTGGTTATTAATGTTATCTACAGACTATTACCTAACTTATAAGCAGATCAAATCCCGAATTAAAAGACTAGAAAAGGCAAATTAAAGTGGATTGTCGTACATTTTTTACTAGACATCTGTTGTATTTTGGGCATGGTGTAAAACGCCAGTCAAACGCCTCTAAAAATCATTATTTTCAGCATATTCGATCACGTTAATTTACATTTTTTCTGCTTATAATATTTTTCATCGTCTCAAAATGATTATTTTACTAAGTTTATAAAGCATTGACTGAAAGTTTTCCTAATCTTGTAAAAATAAATGTATCATTGTTTTTTCTATGGGTTTGCATTGCACATAGAGTACGGAAATGATGACATCATAATAGGGGCGCGGCAGAGGTGTAACCAATCACATGGCTAACAGTCATTATAATTAGATCAATATCGACGGGGTAATTGAAACTGTTTTGTTGCTATTGGAACAATGCGCTTCAAATGGTTGTGTGCTGCTCTCAATTAATGGTTTATTCACTTGAGCTTGTCACAGAATTTGTTTGTTCCTCTGTATGTTTTTCACAGTTACGATTTTAAAATTTAGAATTTTGGTTTTGCCATATGTTGAAAATCGTAACAGAAACTAGACTAATAGCTTGTCTTAGGTCATGATGTTTAAACATTATGGAGGCATATCACAAAATGACAATGGTTTCCTTGTCATTGTTATTAACCGATCAAACGTTTCTGACAAGACTCTTGCTACACATATTTTTTTTATTTTGTGAATACATGAGTTTCACTTAAATATGAAAATTAGTATCTCATCTTCAAAGAAGGGAAGGAATAGTAAAAATTTCTACCTCTAGCACCTCATAACATAATACCATAACAGTGATACAAGATAGGAAATGTGTAGAGTGCCCAAATGCCAACAAAAAAGAACATAAAATATGTAGAATTCCTCACATTTTTTTGATATACCTGTTGAAATACAAGAAAACACAAATTGTTAGTGTGTGGTTTTTTCTTATATGTGAAAACTTTAAATTACCTGTCTTGTATATTTGCAAAATTGTCGTGTTCTACACTCATCTGCTTCAGTTTTGTTTGTCTAATTATGTCAACTTGTAATACCTGTACTCTCCATTGCAGTTATATGGTGACTTTGCCGATGCTTTTGAGCTCTCTGAATGCAAGCTAGCCATAGTACACTGTGCAGGACATTATGAACAGCAGCTGGTGCGTGCCTTGTGGCAAGAAATCATTGAAAAGGGTAAGATCTTATTCATCATGATTGCCACTTTTTCTGTAAATTTTGTTTGCATGCAACACTTGAGCGAACAAATCATGTGATATTATGAGCATAATTTCAAGCTGTAAAGTGTAGAAATATGTCATTTTTTGTGTCTCCACTGACTTAATTATTATAATTTGATTTTCCATTAATTGCAAAGAAGATATTTATTTATTTGGATGCACGGAATGTTTAGTTCTGTAGATAAGATGTTTTTGTTATTTGATTGACTTTAAATACAAAGATGTCAGACTTAGTATACCGACCTGTGTAAATGGCATTGTCAGCCTTAGAGCTCAAATTGGCTGTATTCGTGTACGTACACACAGTTTCTACCAAAATCAACTCCAGGCGCCAAGATTCAGTTGTGCGTAGAAACAAACCGTGCAAATAATAATTTACGCTAATGATACGCTAACCTCGTTTTCAATATTAGTGTATCATGACAAGATCTGATGCATCATCAGAAAAATCCCCAAATACTCCCAATTTTATCGCCATGTTGTAATAAAAAAAGGTGACGAGTCTGTGATCTTTGCTTAAATCTATAGGTTATTCACAGAAGATTTTTTCTGGCATTTGAATGTGTATGATTGTTATCTTTTACTAATTATAATACAGAACTTGAAGAAACTGTAAACCAATCACCTAGCAACCGTATGACCATCCTCACCAACAAACTGACGACCTTAGGCAAGATATACAGCGCATCAGAACGCTACTTCCCTGTCTGTAAGTACAATGATTTCTATTGTGTTGTCGTCACGTCAAAACTATGTTTTTATCAGTACAGTACAATACAGCGCCAGGCCTTAGGAAGTTGGAATTCACTAAGAAATGGTGGGAACACAAATTTTTCAATGTTTCCAAAACATGTTCAGCCGAAATTTGGTATTAACTTCCCGACAAGGATGTAAAATGCTTGCAGAATACCATAAAAATTGCATTTCTATTGGCATTTTACAGCAATTATCTATGTATAAAAAAATTGAAATATATCTTAATTTTAAAATCTGATTTCTCAGAAATAGATTTCCTCTATACTTTGATCAACACCAAATAGGCAGGCCTCTTAACATAGTGCATCGATGCAGATTAACGCGTGCGTAGCTGAACACAGCGCAACTGCAAGAGACACAGCGCGCGTTGTGCCTGTGACTTGCGAATCAGTATCTACGGCAGGCGTGTAGGTGGGTTTATGTTTATTTGAGGATTAAGAAAAGCCTCATAATTCCCGCCTATTTAACGTTGATCAAAGTATAGGTTGAAGGACCTACAGGTCACCTTCAATTGACCACAGCGTGGTAAAGGATCGTCTGATCTTCTAAATGTTACTACACATAGCTGTGGGAGTACATAAAACACCAAACAAGCCTAAAATTGATTATAGGAAGACATTAAAGTCTCTGCCAAAATTCCGCTGACAAAATTAGTCACGTAACCACCAATTTTAGGGTACTGATTGCATTCGTAAACAATTGGCCCTGTACTCTGGATGTTTATTTACATCGTCTGAAGAATTGTGATGCTGACTTTACATCCTTTTGATATGAGTGCACACAATTTCATTGGGGTACCACGGTAATCATGTAATAATGATAGTATATTGAAGCCAGACTTCTATGAAGTATTCCATGAAATCATGTTTGTATTTTGTCATGATAGGACCAAGTATACTTTAGGTCCCATCCAAAATGTTAGGGTTAGAGGTAGGGTTAGTTTTCGGGTTAGAGTTTAGTGTTAGGGTTAGTTTTTGATGGGACTTAGAGTATACTTTTTCCTGTTAACCAAATGTATTTGCACATATTATGATTTCAGCATTTCTAGTACTTCTTTTGGAGAAACAAAGCTGCCAGCTCAAGTGGGATTCCTCATGGGTATTCAAAGCGTTCCTAGCGATGGATGTACCACTTGCAAAACTCTATGCTATATATGATCAACACTTCAAGACCAAGGTGAGCAACATCCTTGTGTATTTTGCTTAAATGAAAGCATCAGTTTGTTTCACATTTTTTGTTGACATCATTTATCCTTTTATAATTTGAATTATATACTGAATTAATAAATTTAAGCGTGTTGATACCCTATGACATTAATTCAAATAGTTTCAACCATCTTGAGAAAACCCCGTAAATAGTTCTTTTGAAAAGACTATTTACTGGTTTCAAAAGACTATTTACGAGTTTCAAAGACTATTTATGGGTTTGCTGCGTAATTTATAGCTGCGCGTCACTTTCACACACGGACTTACTCGCGTAACAAACTTAGACACGCAAGCCAATACGTGCATTAACATATTGCTTGCATTCATGGTTATAGCATTTTGTTAGTGCATTTTTTTAATTAGATTAATTAAATTCAGCCATTTGACAAGTAAAAATTATTTAAGAATTTATTAATACAGTATATAAAACAAATATATACTGGCATTTTTCAGATCTCTGGATTAAAACTATGGTCCTTCAGTGACTAGAATTTAGCTATTTAGTCACTTCAGGTCTATAGTTTTAACCAGAGATCTTCAAGTCAGTATATATTTGTATATTACATACAAGTTGTGATATTTATTGCTACCACAGGCAAGAAACATTCATTCTTTCTGTGGATTAGAAGCATAATGAATATTAGCAGTAGGCAGATTTTCAATGTTTTTATTTTATTTTAAAGAATTCTTTCACTTACAACACAGCTCTATGGACAGATCAAACTAACCAGTACACAAACTTTAATATGATAATTACATCATATAATATTTGGACCAGTACACATACTTTAATTACACCATATCACATTTGGATTTTGAATTTTTTACATACTGTAAAACTTGCACATGACCAAGACATTTTTGTAAAGTGTACTAATAATGCGTTGCAAGTTTTTGTAATACTATTTTTCATTACTTTAATGATTGGTATTTGTGCTTTGTGCTCCCTGTGCAGGATCCATTCTGGCAAACAGCTCGTAGCCCTCTGCACCTTCTAGAAGGTATTTGCTCTTTGTTAGACTACTTCTGTGAGAATCCAGCAACTGTTGTTATACATGAAAGGTAAGCTTACTTTCAATCAAATATCTGGGTATAATGATACTTGCCACCATATGTTGAAACTTTTTTGACACACTTTGACAAAAGTTTTTTTTCTTGGCAGCAAAAACAGAAATTCAATTGTTGTAACATCAGATAGAGGTGTTCATATAATATCAAAATTTAAGGTTTAACATACACCATGTTGTTGAGATAGAAGCAAAATGTGTTGGCTGATATGTCATTTGTGTTTCACTTTCAAGAAAAAAGCCTTTTTAAGTTGATGATCTATTTGAGTTCAATTCTGAACCATATGACTACTAATAAGCACTGAATTTGCACATTACTGATATGTTAATGAAGCTATAAGTAACTATTATTCAGTAATGTAAACATTAAAGAACACTTTCCTTGCATAAAATCAACACCACAACACTCTTTCAACCTCAATCTAAAACCACATGGCAGACAATAATCTTTTTCCGGAACTTGTCACATTTGTTGAACAATCATGTATCAAGCTGCATATTCACAATATGGGTTTATTGCAAAGCAAACAAAGTTATGCCCAATCATTAGTATTTTATACCTACATCAGTGCCAAAGACTTTATGATCTGATTGCAATGTCATTAAGCCACCTTCTCACTTATAAAATGCTTATTATATGTGAATATTAACTAAGGTAATGATGTATTTTTTCAATTCACAGACGCCACTTCATCACAGTGTGTTTGGATGCAATAGCCAGTTACAAAGTGGAGCTAGAAGCAACAGCACAAATGCCTGATGTCATCAGGATGATGCTGGCCAAATTCAAACAATTACAGGCCAAATTGGACAGAATGCAAATGGGAAAATAACTAACCAAAGGAAAAGGTCCTAGTTGAAATAATCAATTGGGAAACTTTTTTCTTTGTTTTTTGTGGTTCTGTGTGGTTGTCTGTGTATTTGAGCTGGTTCATCGATACAAATTGAGCTGGTTCAAAGGGACCAATCAGCAAGCAGGTGCCATGTAAGCGACAGCAACATTCAGATATCAAAATAGGTATTTTAACCATGTCCATATTAAAGAGTCTATAGACTACACTTGATATCATACAACTATGCAATGACACTTCAGCCATTGAGATAAATTTAGAAAATCAGGATTTGCTAGAACATATGTGTGGTGCTCTGTCATAATGAGCGGAAAGTCGCGATTTTCAAAATTGAGTTTATGGCATATTTTAATACTCTATAATCTCAGCTTTCGAATGATATATAATATGTCATACTTTCTTTCTACAATTTTCATTTAGAGATAAAAATACAAGGCAGTCCACGCAAAATCTGGCAGTAAAAAACTGTCGCAAATCGATTTAAAAGTTACTGTTTACTATAGTACATAATAGCAAAACGCGATCAATTACCCTTGAATAATTACACTTCCCGACGTAATTGACCTTCAAAACGCGAAATATAGGCTAACACTAATGCATGTATTTGTTTTATGTCAAAAAAAGAAATTTGATCTTTTCATTATATTTTTACTTTAGCAGCCATTTATTCAAAATCTTCAATCGCGACTTTCCGCTCATTATGCCAGAGCACCACACATATGTAAAAAGTGTATCCACCCAATGCACAACAAGTGATGTTCACATTATACTTCATAAACCAAAATAAACAAACCCAAGTTACTGCATAAATGACACCATTTCAGAGCATGCTGCTGAATTATCACCACTAGTGAAAGCATTTTAATAATAATAATAATAATAATAATATCGGCATTTATATTGTGCCTTTTCCAGTGGATACAAAGCGCTGGCCATTATTATTACGCCGTAACAAGGGAATCGTCAGAACCATTTCGCCTTAAACTAGGCCATTTGCGGCCAATGACCGAAGGCGCAGACCTATCAGCACTTAGGTTGTGATATTCCCCCCTAAACAGCTCCCCAATGCGCTCGGGTCGACGAGGCAAGTGTGATAAAGTGATTTGCCCAGGTTCACAACACGTTGGCACTAGCGGGGCTCGAACTCACAACCTTCCGTTTATGAGTCCTGCACTGTTCCGCTAGGCCACACGCGCCCACATTTTACAGCATATGGGCATTTTCACGGTAACGGAAGGACAATCACAGAATTTTTCTGTATTTCAAACACATACATTGCCAAAATTGAATTGGATAAAATAAAACTAATTCCATGTTTAGTTGAGTATACCTGAAAGCATTCATATTCAACAGATTTTTTTTCATAAAAATTCCTCTGTCGCAAAATATGCATATTAATGAGGTCGGTCACGGAAGGACAGCAAAACGGACATGGTTTTTCACCTTGAGTACATTTTTGAAAATTTTTATGAAAGTTATGAAGATATTTTATTTCAAAGTTACTGAATGCATTGCTTGGTGTTTCTGCAATAGTTTGCCACATTCCACATCAAAATATCCCCTACGGTTATGTTTTAACAATGCGAAATGCGAAGGGATCATGGTCACGGAAGGACGGTCACGGAAGGACAATTTGTCCGCTGATTTTTGGGTGCACTGAACCGTAAAGCCTGGTCAGGATTAACAAAAAATACAACCTCATGTGTTAATTTGATCCTTATTTAAGCCATTTAGAACAATAATACCCAAGTAAACAACCAAGAATGGGTTGAATAAATTAAATAAAAATTACTACTTTTCATTATGAAATTCAAGAAATTTGACCAAAAATCAGGTTTTTTAAAGAAATTTCATAGACATCTTTGTTCAGTCTTTTCAAAATTAGGTTCATTTTAAAGAGCTTCAAAATAGCTTTCTTTTGATACCAAAAATATGGTGGTAGCATTTTTCATTGAATAGTTACACCCTTTTTTCAATATTTTTCTCATGTCCACTTTTTCGTGAAAATGCCCATATGTAACATTTACATACAGATTCTGTATAATTTACTGCTTAGTTGGAGTTGAACTTCAAATGTGATAAACTTTAAGTATTGTTTCACACATTATTGGGATATTTGGCAGATTTTGTGTTAGCAGGTTCACTGCTCCTGGGGCTTCCCATACATCTCCATGGCAGTAGACAGCACTTGGCATAAAACTTTAAGAAAACAATAAGTGAGGATTAATATCAAGTTGACAATAGAGCAGTATAATATCATGAGCTACAAGCTCTGCAGCAATGTTTGATACCAATTACTCAAGCTTAGGGCCTTTATTTTAGACAGAGTTAAATGATACTGACCAAACAAAGACCTTTCTTGAAATGTTTACAAATTGTGGCGTAAACTTAATTGTATTAATGTGTTTCTATACTTGGCATCATGTTTTTGACCATAGCTATGTTAGCAACATATTATGAAAAAGAAAACATTACTGTATTATTTATATTTTGTATATTTTCATTTTTCGTGCAAGACTTAACAAAAACATTATGTTGGAAGAAAAAGGCATATAAAAAGATATATTACCAGATTAATGGTTTATTCAGATTCCGTCGGTACATTTGATGGATAGTTTTTTTCGTGTGATTACAAAGGGATGTGAAAGACAATCATCTAATGATGGAAATCAACAGACTCTGAATACACAATAAGAAACAAGTAGTTAATATTCATTTGATCAGTGTCTTAATAAATTTGATCACATCACTGTTTAGCATTGATCAGGCTGCCATACTAAAAATGTCATTCATTTTGATAAGCTTGTAAAGCTTCCAAAAGCACAAAGATGGGTGCTCAGTAAGTGATGAACGAGGGATCTTTGGGTGAGAGCTTGAATTTTGGCATTCAGTGAGTGGAAAATTAAAAAAATATGAGGCTCATTGGACAAAAAATGAGGGTTCAGCATGATTTGTAGTATTCAGTGAGAAAAATTATCGGGTCTTTGGGTGAGAGCACATGCAGATGTATAATATAGAGGTCTGGGTGACAGCGATGCTGGAAAAGGGGGTCATTTAAACACACGTAGTCTCCAGAATGGGACTGCCCCCGCGGGCTCCAATGCACCACTACAGAACATTATTTCGCTCTGTGTATGGCTAAGCAGTTTTACCTAGATTATTGATGTTCACTACTTGCAGGATACTGTAAACGCCTATATTTTTGCGCTCAGTAATTTTTGCGCAAGCCTAATTTTGACCTATTTGAATCATTTCACACGCTTTAATTTTAGCGTTTGTGATTTTTTAACATACGGCGGTATATACATACCACTTTTCGCGCAATGTTTATTTTTGCGCTAAGCAGATTGAGCGTGAAAAGCTCAAAAATTAATGTAGCGCGATATAAACCACTTATACAGTAACCATGTGATGAAAGTAGATTTAGGAAGATGATAAGAACTAGACTGACTGTAGGGGTATCCTACGATTTATATAAAATGAATACCATATGAAAAATGTCTTTGTAAAAACATGAATAACACTTGTAATATTCATTTTGAATAAAGAAAAACTGAACAGTAGATCTGTATGTCATGTCCATCTACATTATTAAAGATTGTTATGTCATCTGGAAGTTAGAAACATGGTCCATATGCACAAAAGAATTGGTGTAAGTGAAATTTTGGCTGAAGGAAAAAACAAT
>JXSR01S021164.1:32977-48893 GCA_000969725.1 Ophiothrix spiculata
TTTATTGACACCCAATAGCATGATAGCTCACTTTATATGAGAAAGTGAAACTCAAAACAATAAAAATAGCATTTTTGTTTCAACTATGCACCATGATTTGCTAGGTACTGAAATGCACTTTGGCACACTGAGAATCAAATCAATGGCCATACAGGTTGCATTAAGTGAGGACATCTGGTAAATAAAATAAGTATGATGTGGAGAAATGTAATATGCCCAATAGGCCCAAGGCCTGTCAAGTTCCAGATTACTTATCCAAATTCACAAAAAACACAAAACCTTGCTAAAATATGACAAAAGTTTTTGATACTACTGTAAAAGTCTATATTTTCGCGAGAAGATATTTTCGCGATTTTGCCTCTAACAGACATTTCGCGAGTTTTTATTTTCGCGATTGCAAACAGAGTTGCATAATATCAACCAGTAAGCTTACCAAGTCGCCATTAACAACATTCATTTGACATTCATCGCCAATTATCGGCAGATTTTACAGTGCAGAAAGTAGATTACAAAAGTGATTGATATGAGTCAAGACCATTTCTTTCAACTAAAAGGCCAAATATATCATTATACTATCAACTTTTTTCACTAATACATGATTGGTTTCAGAAATATTTGCCTCATATTTACCATCTACATCGATCGTGATTTAGCTGCCTGAATGATCAAACTTCCGAATTCAACAGCTTTACATGCAGAGATTCAATGCTTTGCTTGTTACGTATTTTGAGAGAAACTTTAATTGGTCGATAAATTACATTATATTTCACGAGTTTTTATTTTCGCGTTTGAGGATTGATTCGCGAAATACGCGAAAATAAAAACCTCGTGAAAATTTTTACTTTTACAGTATATAAAAGGTAGATGGAAAGTTTTACTACAATGGAAAAAAGACCACTTCTTGCTCTAAATAGGTGAAAGTACAGAAATGATATAACGGCAACCATTGAGTATATCACTATACCATATAGCAAACAGACACTGATTTGTGAGATCAGATGGGTTTGACAGCTTACAGCCCAAGTTAACATACCTTTCCCCCCTTACTTGTGAGTGTTTGCTATCCTTTAAGTTGATAGGTATTTGAAATTTAAGCATTCTTCACTAGCTGAGATATACTTTGTTATTTTATAATTTGTGGACATTTTCATTACAAAAGTTTTTATGAGTTGTTACAATTGTCATTTCGAATTAACATTTTCATTCAAAATGATTAACATGGTGTAGTTTTTACCATTACGCAAAATGTAGCACTGGTTTAGTGCCTTGTGTCTGCTACCTCCAAATGTCATTCGGCCAGGTACCCTGGTTTCCGATGTCTTATCCTTTGGATAAGACGTCGGAAACCGCTAATCAATGTAAGCACTTGATTGGCCCGTATCCTGAAGGCATATGTGTCAGCATCAAACACTTACACGCGTGACGCATTGGTGATTGCGCGTATTTTTTGTAACACGTAGTTAAACGCGGTGCGTCATGCACAGGTCGTACATGTAAACATCGCCATTATTTGTCAACCTCTTCACCAAAACCTTCCACTCACAAACGATTGCCGTGTAGTTAGATGGGGCGAGTGAGCTGGCAAGTTGTGTAATTCTACTGGTCAAAATTTCGACTAATAATGATCAGCCGTAACCTGCGTTGAGGGGCAGTCTGAACCATAGTGAAGCGCCCACATTGAGGGTACCAGCGTATCGATCAGGCAGCAAGCAGCGCTGCCGGGCTCACTGCTGAGTCCTTTGGATGGGAGATAAGGGGAATGGCACTAGTTCTAAGTAAAATGTTACTATCATGGATCTCAAGAGCATGAACAGATTTAGCTGATAGAAATCAATTCCAAAACAAATATAGAAAATACTTCTAGTAGGCCCTTTTTAGTGCTCACTGATGTGGTGTATTTTTTTAAAAGGTGAAATAGGGTGAACAATTATAGTTCACCATTGTAATCATTGTGCATGACGTGACAAATTTAGAATAAAAATGAAGATTCAAACCATGCTTAAAAATGAAACCATGTAAATATATTCTGTAAGAAAATGTCTTCAAAAACAACCTTCAAATGGCATAAACCAATTTTATACTCTCAAACTAATTGCATTAACTATATAAAAGTATACATCTTTAGAAGCGGATTTTTACCCTGAACATGATAATGCTATCAGTTTTTGACCAAAAATGACATTTATGGCAAAACAATGCCAAAAACCATATTTTTTGCCCCCAAATATGTAAAAAGATCCCATCGCTGCCACCAAAATGGCAATTTTTGGCCTATTTTTGGCAATTTTTCAAAAAATAACAATCAAAACTCTGAAAACCTTTCCTAGACATTTGTTTCTAAAAAGCAAAAAATTCAAAATTTTACGAATGCAAATTTAAGTTAGTCTTTCCAGAAATTTTGGGGCAAAAAAATGTCTTTTTGGCATTTTTTGCAAAATTTTTAATTTTTAGTCAAAAACTGATATCACCAATATGTTCAGGATAAAAATACACATCTAAAAATATATTCTTTTATATGGTTTATGTAATTAGTTTGAGAGTGAGTGTACAAAAACCGTTTATGCTAGTTGAACGTCTACTCCAGCCTTAATTGAATGTGTTTGTAATTGTAATTCTTGGCAGATTATTATGCTCATCCTCCTCTTTTTTGTGAATTGCTTTTCGAAATAAAACCTTATAAACAAATAAGTATCATAACATTACAAAGTTTCATGTTTGTTGTTATTTGTGAATTCAAAAATACACATTAGTACAAAGTTAGTTCAAGTAATGTACCGCTACTTATTTAGATCAAGAAATAAGTACATGCTGGTGTTTTGCAGGCGCAAAAAAATTCAGCAGTTTTACATTAATCTTGGTCTACCAAAAATTCCAATCGCAAAAGAAATTATTGAAAGTGGTGGATTTGACAAATTTGCAATAATAACTTCCCAAAATTTAACTCTTTTCACAGCAGTTGGGTGTAGACCAAGCAACTTGTATGGGCGGATCAGGATTAGCCGCCATTTGATTTGACTGCCGTGTAAATCCTATGGGACGGCAGCCATCTTGGATTGTTGCTCATGGAGGGGGAGTTATTGTACCTCCTGCGTTTTATGTCTCCAAGTGTCACACTCAAGTCTTCAAAACGGATCAGCGGGGAAAATGGCGTACTTTGATCAGAGTTAGTCGCAATACACGCTACTTGAAACGCAGATACAGTTTCAAACGCTGCATATGCATCAAGTGAAGATTTCCGCGATCTGACTGGATATTGGGCCAATCTCCAAATATGAGGTACCATAACTCTGCTCCATGAGCAACACAAGATGGTGGCAGATTTCCCTATGAAATTTCCTTGGTGTAGACAATACTTGGTAATATCGTACAGTCAGAGCCGAACAAACTCAATCACTAGTATCATTTGACACTTGTCTTCATGAACACTCCACTGAGTATTACAAGAGGAAAATGTGGGAAAACGTAAGGCAAATGTTATGGATTGATCACAGTTGGTTGACTCTGATAGCAACATTGTCATTATCATTTGGCTTGATTAACCCTAGTTCTCCTAAGGAGGGGGGGTTGTGGAGTGATGCATCAACATCCAAATCACATTTGGATGTGTGTTTAAAAATGTACAAACACCGGATAGAATTGATTTGTGTATTTTACATCCTTTAGCATCATTTTAGTGCAAACATTTAAACCTGTCACCTCCTCCAGGGGTAGGGGTTGCAATAATATACAAATATTGACTGCTTTGAGGGGCATGGTTTAAATTATTTTCCCGAGGTGATCTCAAAACCATGTTCATGGTTTTGAGATCACCGAGGGGAAATAATTTAACCATACCCCGAACAAAAAGCAGTCAATATTCATTTTGTATACCGAATATATAGATTTTTGTCCATTGGTTGGTTAAAAGAACCATTTTAGCACTCAAAGCGCCCGGTGATAATTTACGATATTTGTTTCTCCTTTCAGTGCTGATCACATCTATTCAGTGCGCCCAAGATAACTAGCTCACGCACTGCAGCGCGTGTTGACCATGAATATATGCTTACAGTCGCCCGCGTAAAGCTCGAGTTACACGACGCAAAGTACATTGAGTGATGCGGGCCTAGTGAATACTATGCCCCGGGCATAGTAAACTTATAGGGCCTAGTTAAATCCATGCCCTCACCTTTAACCAATCAGAGGACAGGAATCTATATATGAGGTATATAAAATGTGTTCGGCAAAGAAGTTTTGGAGAACTAAGGTTTAAACAGACAATACTGTGCATACACCACATCATACACATTACAAAAGCACCAATGACACAGCTGAAAGTGAAAGAATTGTTTGTGGATGTATTTTTAGAACATGACCTGTCTTGAATGAAGATGCAAATGGTCACACCCTAAAAAATATACACTTGTGGCAGAGATTACTGTGTGAATGTTAAAAAAATACACCACATTCAATTGTTAGAACTTTTTTGAAGAAGGACACATACACATATTTTGCTGTAATATAGATTTCCACTTACACCTGGCCCTATTTCATAAAAGTTAAAATCAACTTAGGGACCGTTCATTATTTCTAGCTATGGTGGGCCGGGTGAAAAGAGGGGGGGTCCACATGTTTTTTGTCAAGCAAAAAGGGGGGGCCATATTTTTTTTTTATCGTTCAAAGGGGGGGCCATGTGGTTTTGCAATTTTTATTGATCATTTTAACATAAAATGTACAAAATTTACGCGCTTCGCACGTATTTCACCATTAAATATCATTATTTTAGCCAAAATAATCAAATTTGTCTGAAACAATTTGCGCGCGCTGCGCGCATTAATTTTTTTTTTTAATTTCCCCTAGAAATTTGTCCCCCCGCAATTTAGCCCCCCAGAAATAAGATGCTGGTGCCGCCATTGATTGCTTAAGGAAACAAGGAGTGTCTACTTCTCTTCCTATACATCAGTTATTTTGTTGCCTTCAGAACCTTACCCATGAAATGTTTACCCTGCTGAAATGTTACCCTGCTGAAATGTTTATGATGTTTTATAATCTAAAATACATTACAAAATAATTTGGATATATTTGTTGTCAAACATGGACGGTGAGGGGGGGTCATATGTTTTTTGTAAATCACAAAGGGGGGCCATGTACTTTTTTTTGTAAAGAAAGGGGGGGGGGCATGTACTTTTCCGAGGTGGTTTTCCATTTTCACCCGGCCCCCCCATAGCTAGAAATAATGAACGGTCCCTTAAGTCATAATTCTATGATTCATCCTATCTTTTGTTATATGAAAACAATATTTTAAAAGTCTTTATTTTAAACTCCTTTATGAAGTAGAAGATAATAGTAATAATAACATTAGAATAAACTCAAAATTTAAAATTCTATCCACATTTAAATGTACAATTCATCCTAAGTTTCATGACTTAGGTTGATTTTATGACTTAGGTTGATTTTAACTTTTATGAAATAGGGCCCATAACCTTTACCCTCTTTTGAGCATATGGACCTAAAAAGTTTCCTTTTCATTCTATCTATACCGTACAACTTTCTATCTATAAATGTGCATCTATTTTATATAAGACATATCATAGCACCCAGAAGAGGATAATGCTGTGGTAGTTATCAGGACTAAATGCATGGTCATATGTAAGATTTTCTTAAAGCTCAAGTAATATGCAATATTTTCTCTGAGCACAAGTTAAAAAGACTTTATTCCTTCATTTCACTTAATGCAATAATGGTTTTACTTTAATGCTTGAATATTGAATTACAAATAATACACAATGCTAAAAACTAGGACAAAAAAGTGAAAATTGATAAAAAACAAAAAACACTTCTTGTGGCAGATGTAACTTGCCAACAGTCAAATGGTAAAGAGCACTGCTAGCTTATGACATGCAAGGTCCCAAGTTCAAACCCCAGTGGTGCGCAAAGTTGAGTGTGCTTAATAAGGGCCCTGTTAACCCTTCGTTTTCAGAAATGGTTTTTGCTCTGTAACTCAGCAACGGATAATTAAATCCAAATAAAAGTATATGTTTCTAGAAGCCGATTTGCATACCGTCCTGAACATGATGGAGAGGTCATTTTTGGACCAAAATCTCACATTTTGGTCCTAAAATGACCTGACCAACATGTTCAGTATTCAAATTCACTTCTAGAAATGCATACTTTTATTTGGATTTAATTAACCGTTGCTGAGTTACAGAGCAAAAACCATTTCTGAAAATGAAGGGTTGATAGGGCCCTTTTGCTTATGTGGGGCGGTATAAGGAGTTCGATGGAAATCTCCTATATCTGTAGATATAAATGCAATCTCAGATATTTACATGCAAAGTGGATGTGATGGTTTATATCTGGGCGGATCAAGGATCAGCACCCACCACAGACCGTAAAAGAATAATAAATATTCTTTTACGGTCTGTGCACCCACAGAGGTTGCTGCAGAACCTGAAGTGATACTTGGTGTGTAATGGAGTTTACTTGAGCAAAAGTGATCTGGGCACACCTGCACATGTTCTCAGGCCATATGGAATAATACAAATCAAAAGGTACAATTTGAGGCTAAAATTCAAAATTGAGTTTTTGAAATTGTGGAAATCTTGTCTATTCCAAATCAAAATACCAAAATTTGTGCCAATCTGAGCACATTATTAGCACTACAGCTAAAACATCAGGATAATTTTATCTTACCAGAACAAGACTTTGGTAAAAAAATTGAGTAACATGCATATTGCATTTGAAATTTGGATGTTCAATGAAGCATTAACATTGGCTTTGAATTACTGGATTTACAAGTTCCAATTCAAGACTCCACAGCAACGGTCATTTGTCTGATTTCAATCAAATTTGGCAGGTATGCTCTAAAGTTATAATCTTTGATTTTTTTAATTTGAAAAATTTTCAGTTCCAATTCCAAGTTAGAAGTCTTTTAATGAATCACTATAATATTTTAGCAAGAAAGGGATATGATATAATCACAAAAGCAGATAAATTGTTATGTATCTTTAATACTTTACTAAACAAATTAATTTGTTGAAAAATATAAATTTTGAGCAACACAATGTTCACACCAAACATTTTTACTCATATCATTTCAGCTAGCCATATCTCAAAATCGACCTCCCCTAAACTTGTACCTTTTGACATGGCTCTTCACATTGCTGATATCTTGCCTCGTTTGCCACTTTCAGAGTTTCAATAACATTATTTCTGAAACACCCTGTATACTTGATTTTTTTTTCAGAAAATGTTCAGATTCTGGTAAGATAAAATTGATTGTAATTCAACAAACTACTTAACAAACTGTATACGCAATTCTTTAAAAACTAAACACTAAAATCATAGTGGTTAAAAATGGTCTTAATCCTAGCTGGGGGGCACTCACATATGTGGGCAGGATATATAGGTCCAGCGGTCAAGACCTCCTTTTTCAGGCCGCTCACTAGCTCTCCATTTTCAGCGTGATTCAGTTCTTTTGACCCTGTTTTTGAGAAAAACTACAAAATTTTAGCTCAACTGCAAAAATTGCTCAGGAAATGCAAAAATATTCAGCTCAGGAGGCTATTTTTGGCCACAATTTCTGTTCACTAGACCCCCAAAATCGGTTTCAAAGGTCCATTTTTTACAGAAAATTAGTTAATCTGACCTCCATTTCGGCGCTTCGCGCCTGACATATCTACCAGTTTCAAAGTTAAGTGCCCTCCCGGGTCTTAATATTCTAAGGGAAAGGTCTATCTATGACAATGGGCAAATTTGTGCCAGTAAATATTAAAACATATGTTTAATGAAAAACCCTTAACAAGTTAAACAGATAAACAGGAAATGATGTTGTACAAAATAAATACATTTCAAGAGGTATTTACAAGTAAAAAAATAAATTAACATGTGTTGGTTGAAACTTCACAATCTAACACGTGATGATAGACAATACAAGCTTAATGATTGTGAAATGCAGAGATGGCCAGTACTCGGATAATTATCCTGTCATAATTAATCAGGGTCAAGTACTATTACATATTACTGTATACATTATCATGGAAAAAGGATGCACTTGTCCGGAGTAACAGGTGTGACAAAGGCAATTTTACAAATAAATGTGCCACATAAAAAATTTAGTATAATTGGGGTTAGATATCAATCCAAGAAGACAATTTACTGTAAAAGTCAATATTTTTGCGGGAAGATATTTTTTGCAGATTTAGACAAATTGGCCAGAATTTAGCAGTTCTGATGTCATTACAATAGAAATCTACTACTTTTCGAAATTTGATGTCTACTTGCAAAAATTCGCGAAAATAAAAACCTTGCAAAATTTTTACTTTTACAGTATACAACAAATGGGTCTGAAAAAATTTAGTTGGAGTTTAACTCTTTCACTGCAGAATTTTTTTTATCACAATCTGTCCTATTTGGACGGTAAGCTGCTCAGAGCAGCTCACAGCCCCCTAACTTTATGATTATTTATAGCCTATGATAGCTGTAGCGTGCAAGGATTATCATTTTTGCTAATATAGATGATGGCGCTAGATACCTCTTCGTATCAACTGCTTGCAGGTAAATTTTCCACTAATTTCGCCTTGCAGTTGTTTTTTTTAGAACTATTTGAAAAAATTACGGCGAAGTAGAAATTCAGGCCAATCGTGAACGCTTTTGCGAGCCGCTGTGAGCAGCTTTCTGGAGTGAAAGATTAAAGGAGTTATTTTATCATTGGTTCAAAGGTCCTGTCTTCCCCAGATTAATTTCTGCATGGCTACATGCCTACTCATCAGCTTGTTTTTCATTTTAGCATGCATGTACTGTCTATCAGTGATCAAACAAGTAAATACATTAAGAAAAACCAGAATTATCACTCTTGTGATATTCCATTTTGTATTACAGAAATGGTAACTGCCGCTATTGGATTCTTGTCTTTACTATGTTGCTGAAATGAGAAGCATGTAGTCATACAACTTTATCACTCAGTAGATAAAAATACAACAATTTCATTGGTTAATAGCTAAAAAGGATATTTCCGTATTGCAAAAAAATTCAAAGTTCTGATACGAAATCCTTCATGTGATACGAAAAAGTTGTATCATACAGCTCTTTTACCAGTCCAACTTGCATTGCTTTTGGATCATACAGTTGTATTACAAAGCGAACACTGTTTTTATGCGTGCGCGACTAACTGCAATGCGTTGTATGTCCATAAAAAGACGCGCATAGCTGTCAATCAAGCCAGGGAATTTGCAAATATAAAATTGATTGCAATGATATAAATAATACATATATTAAATAACCATTTTCAAAGCATCTTTCCTGGCATTTTCAAGTTTTTGCTATCAACGTACGTGTGTATACTGAGTGATAAATTCGTTATCCCCTGTTTGTTCTCATGCAGTACGAAAAATATTAACCCTGTTTGTTCTCATGCAATACGAAAAATAAGCCTCGTGTGATACGAACTCAAACAATTAATATTTTCTTGTATTGCATGAACAAACGGGAGATAACTAGTGTCTTTTCATGGGGTACACATTCATGAAAGTTGCAGCACACAGAGTGCTGTAAAATGAAACTTTCATCAATGGAACCGAGCCCTGAATGGATATAATCTTATCAACTTGTGGATTGTTCAATAAAATATTTTACAGTGGTATATTATTCCAAATAAATCATGGCCTTAACCTATTTGTTCTTCACATATGCATTATTGAGAAATTTGACATTATCGATAGGGGGTTATTCAAGTATCTTTTAAAAAATTGTATGGCCTATATAAGGGTAATAATCTACTTTGTATTGTAAAGGCACTTTCTTGACACAAAATAATTTTAATAAGAAATACTTGGTCTTGGAAACTGATTACAAATGATATCTATATACCCTCATGAGAGCTCCAAACCTTATAAATTTGTAAGCATACATTGAAGTACCTTGTACCTATTTCACTATGATTGCTCTACAATGAATGCTGAATCACTCACTAACTCAAAATTCATTGCACAGTCATTGCAATGTCGGGTGAGATGAATTTAGAGTTTCACTATAAGATCATTGTATGGTCTGATGAACTTAAATTACTTTAATATTTGTGTACAAGGTCATCGCACATGCTGTTAGCAAACATTGTGGTGTAACATGAGTTCCAAGTGCAATGAATTACCTCCTGCACGCAGAAGAACATAAATCCATCGCAAAAATCCAAATTCATTCAAAGCACTGATTTGGAAATGAAAATGACATTTGCAGATGATCATCACCACCTAAAAATGCAGCCAAATGCTTATTATACTTGAAAAATCCATTAGGCTATTATGCAAGCTATATATAATCATCTCCTGCTTATATGATTAATCTTTAAGAAGGATTAAAATTGCCAAAAATTAACATAAATAAAGTTTGCAATGGATTTGCATTCATTTGCGTCTACTCATTAGTATCCACACAATATCCATTGCACAAGCAAAACTATGCGATGGCGAAATCCATATTGCATCATAATAGTGAAATTTGGTTTCCTAAATCGATCACACTTAATTACGATCAATTTCATTTAATCTTTTACGATGGATTTAGGCGCTAGTGAAATTGGCCCCAGGGGCCCATTTCATAAAGATTTGAATCAAGGGTACGTTTGATTAATCAAGCGTAAAATAGGTTTATACATTGTAAATTTACGTTTGAAATTAACAGGGGTGTGAGAGTTCAGCTTTTTAGCTGATTTCAGCTTTTTTTAATGGCTTCAAAAGAGTCATAATTTCAGCTTTTTCTTTCATTTTCAGCCTGTTTTTGGCATTTTTTCACCATTTTCAGCTTTTTTCAGCTATTTTTATCACATGACTCTCACACCCCTGAATTAAAAACGTACGCTTGATTCAATCAAATGTGCACGCTTGATTCAAATCTTTATGAAACAGGCCTCTGGACTTGTTTTGAGCAGTGCAGTCATTTTCTAATAGTAAACACAAAATGAAATGACGATCATATTTTACAGAAAATATGCATAATTTGACAATAAACAAATTCTACTTTGCCCTGAGAGAGATACAATTCTACAAAGATAATTAAGTTCAAACACACTTTTTTGGAAAAATGTGTACTTGAATACTAGCAGTGAAGCTGCAGAAATATAGCAGAAGAAACAGCATCATTTGCTACAACCACATCCAAATCAATAATAAGGGTCAATTTACTGTGTGCAGTTACAGCATGCAACAATGCCATGCATTTATCTTTGTAGTAAATTGAGAGAGAGAGAGAGAGACTTAGCAATAAAAACTTAATTAAAAATGCTTATTTTTTGTGTTAAATACATGTTAAAATGGTTGCAGAAATAAATAGAAATGGCAGTGTGCATAAAATACAATGTCAAACCATGGCATAGATAAAAAATACATTTCTATAAAAGTTGAACATGATTAAAAGAAACAGGGAGAGAATGTCATCTTTTATGTTTTATTTCCTCAGGCAAGATACTACTTAAGGAAATATGAGTATGAGTTGTACGGTTAATTATCTTAGCCAATCGTTGGTAGATCAGTGCCCCTGGTAGTAACCAGCATCAATGCCCGTGCCTGGAATGATGCGTGTGTTAGTCAAATCAGCAATCACTGTGATTGTGTGTTATATGTGACCAATCAGTTCAAAATGCAAATCACTGCAATGCATGTACAGATGTATCAATGACAGAGGTTCTGGGTTCGAGCCAGGTCGGACTATGTCTCCTTGGGCAAGAAACTTTTCTCTGATTGCTCTGTGATTCGGAAGTCACATCTAGCCGTTGGTCCACCTTTGCATTTGACTCAAAAATTAAGATGTTACTAAGTATCTAATCCAGATCATGTGAACTGGGTCTGATTTCACTAACTAGATAGTAACATGATCAATACACGGGTTTCAGCAATTTCAGTGTTAATATACACTCAATGTATTATGTCACACTGGTACCTCTTAGAAAAGTTAAACCAAACATCAAACATATTCAAACATTGGATATCTGGGAAGATGATCTCTTCAGCCAATGACTGAGTATCAAGAGTGTAACAACCAACCCAGCACTGCATCATTCTGCAGTTAGTTGAAATTGAAGTGCAGGTTTTTGTATATAGCAGTTGTTATTTTGGCAGCTAAAATCCTATAGTTAACCATTGATTAGCTTTACCCAATAGACTACAAAAATTATTTTTTATTAGAAAAATATGAATTACTGTGGGTCACCTAATTGTACATTTCAAAACATACAAGTATGCCAACGCGTGCAGTATAGTTCATGAATTTTGTAATGCATGATTTGATTAACAACAAAGGCAAAAGAAAATAAATACAATTACATTTGTTGTTCATTCATTATCAACTATTATATCATGATTGCAGTGATTTGAGCCGTGCAATAGTTTGTTCCATTGCACGGCATGAAACAAACCTGTGTGATATCATGATATAAAACAAATATTGAATGCCTATGCACGTGTACGCCGAGTGAAATGGATCAGTCCAAATTTGACCTCATGATATATTTTGTACTATTGCACTCTCAGGCATTCAATATTTGTATACCCATAAATATACAATTTACAATCCTGATGTTAAAGAATGGGAATAAAGGAACAATTTGTATATTCCCATCTGATATAACTTTCACACTATTTTTGATGTTGAAACATCCCTCCCTCCTGGGTTCCACTAATAATTGCACCAGGGATATATCACATGGAAAATGCATGAACTTGTCCATTTGCAATTCCTCTAAACATCAATCAGTATCTCTCCATAAACCCTGCAAGATGGCTGACAAAGTTATCCCGCATAAAAAATCTATAGCTGCATCTTTTGTACATAAGTTAAAAACTTGCATCGATGTATACACAGCAATGTGCTGCCTGGATTCTATGTGATCACACACTGAAGATATTCTCTCCTCAAGGCTATACACTGAGGCGACCGCGGTACTGGACCCTATTTGACTTCTGTCTCATCTTCTGATTTGTTAACAAACACAACATATGGAGCTTCTCGTGGCCTAGATACCGGCAACCATTTATAGGTTAAGTCTTGGCCACCTGGTAATTTCCAGTCGTAATGTTCCAATAAATAACTACACACACGCTGTAATCAAGATGAAAAAAAGATAAGGTGCAATTAGAAAAAATGTGGTACCATATAAAGTACACTAGCACTATTATCAACATTCATTTCAAGATATTAATTACCAAAGAACTTATATCATGCTATCTTAGGCCAAAAAAATTGTTGAATTGGAGTAACAAGAAATTTTCAAATAGGGTAGGGCAGGTAGCTTTTTTTTTAAACAGCTATAACCGTATTTGATCTGTATGTACCATTTTCACATGTCAAATAAAACAACAATAAACACATCTGTTTTTATCCATGTTTTCCTGTAGCCATGTCTTGCAGGATTATGCTTTGTTCAGTCAGCAACACATCTTTATACGGACCACTTTACGAATTACCAACTTTTATCGAGGATACAGCATACTTAAATGTTAAATTTACCCTCCGAAGTGCAGAAAATAACAATTTTGGTCCCACTTTGCCTGTTACCGACATGCTGTAGCTGGGCATGGGGGCAGCCATTTTGGAGTTGTCGAGGCAATAATATGGATCTTGACCAACTCCCCTGGAATCGCTTTATTCAACTAGACAGGTTTATTCAGTCAGAGCGAGGGAACTTGGTCAAGATCCATCTCGTTGTGTTGTTGAGTTGTCTTGTTTACGTTAACTTTTTCAAGGGAGCACCGCACGGTCAACATCAACTTAAACCAAACAATTGAGATAAACTCCAATATATAAAAATCTGGTTCGCAACATTCCATGCTAGACAAACAAAGTGACCAAATCTATTCAGGGGTCAAAACTTAATATAAATCTGAAGTTTAGCTGTTAATTTCCCCCCTTCAAGGCAAGTAATCCATATGTTGTCACTTCATTTCTCATTTAGCTTACCATCATTGTATTTTTCATAAGGCCCACACCGACACAAGATCTTGGTCCACTACCAAAGCATGATAACACATCCTCACTTTTCTGCTCTCTGAAAATCACAAAATTATCAAAGGTTAGAAAAATAACAAAGCAAATTCCCTGAAAGGACTTTGTAATCATAATTTCCAGAAAATATGTTACCCTTAGTTTAGTTTAATCTTTCTTTATTCTGGATAAAACTCTTTCAATACAAAGTACTGGTCTCCCAAGAGGTCTAGAAAACATTTATATAATTTATATACATGTGTTCAATGTGAACAATAAATTATGATATGAAGAATAATGCATAACATTTACTACAATTTGACATGGATAAAAATAAATGAAATTTACATACATGTATTCAATGCACTTTTAAAGTCATTCAAACTCATGTGCAAAAAGTTTGTGCGAATATCAACAGGAAGACTATTCCATAGGGAAGCAGCCCTATACTTAAAAGCCCGTTTGCCAGCAGAGTTGTACCATGGAGGCACAATAAGGATGTTACCAAGCTGACTTCTTGTATTTTTGTCATGAGTTGAGCATGTAAAAGTGAAATAAGAAGACATATAACTGGGAGCATTTTCTTGTAAACACTTGAATGCCATAATAATTACATGATTTTTCCATCTGACATCAAGTGTTTTCCAATTTAGGTCTTCTATCATTTTATTTATTGATGTCCTGATATCTGCATGGAGAAGAATGCGTGCAAGTTTATTTTGCAGAACTTGAAGGCTGTTATGGTGCTTTGCAATGAAGTTAGACCATACAGGACTACAATAATCAAAATGAGGGAAGACCATAGTTTTTGTGCACTGTGTTACAAGGAAGGTATTTCTTAACTCTACATATAACACCAATACGTTTAGATACATTTGAAGAAAGTAATTGACATGGTCATCCCATGATAAACAAGGGTCAAAAATGATGCCTAAGTACTTAAATTTATCTACAGTTCCTGTAATATCATCTCTATAGTTAACTGTTATATTCTTAAACCTACTTAAATTCTGCGTAGTTCCAAATGTCATAAACTTAGTCTTCTTGATATTCAAAGTCAAATGATTAGTTTTAAACCAATTTGCAACCAAATTTAAATTCTTATTAAGTTCAGTTTGTAAAGTCACAGGATCTGATGAACTCACTAAAAGAGATGTATCATCAGCATACATAACACACTTACATTTCACAGAATCGGGAAGTGAATTAACATAAATAATGAACAAAAACGGACCTAAAATGGAGCCTTGCGGAATTCCGATATCAATATTTTGTGTATTAGAGAGGGTAGAGTTAATATTAACACACTGAGATCTGTCTTTAAGATATGAGTCAAACCACTGAAGAGAGTTTCAAATAATGCCATAATCCTGAAGCTTTTTGAGAAGGAGATTGTGGTTGACCGTATCAAAAGCTTTTTCAAGATCCAGGAAAATTGCTCCAGTAACTCTGCCTTTATTTATGTTGTTCAAGATATAGTCTGTTACATCAATTAATTAATGTAGTATTAGTACTATGATTACTTCTAAAACCTGACTGACATGGATGAAGGATATTGTTATTAGTAAGATAATTGTACAATTGATCATGAACAGTACGTTCTAAAATTTTGGAAAGGATTGAAAAAACAGAAATAGGTCGATAGTTACTCACATCACTTTTATCACCCTCTTTATAAATTGGTGTAACCTTTGCAACCTTCCATTTGGATGGAAAGTGTGAAGTTAACAGAGAAAGGTTGCAAATGTAAGCAAGTGGATGACATATGATGGACAACATATAAATAACCCTCAAATCTGTCAAACACTCAAAAATGAGCAAACATCAATCAGCACAGCAGCTAGTGTATGGTGGCATTTCATGAGGTGGGTCAAAAATGTGTTACATGGTCAAAATGGTCAAAAAACAATTGTTTGATATGATATTAATATTATTGATCTCTTTCAATTCAAGTAACTTTTTAGCAAAA
>JXSR01S021165.1:16195-34642 GCA_000969725.1 Ophiothrix spiculata
TACAAAATTTGCTACAAATGTTTTTGAAAGTCAATAATGGAAGTGTTAGAACAAAACATGAGCGTTTTGCTGATTTATACATTATTTATAACATACTTATGAATCTTTTTTTGAAGAAGCAATACCAGATGTTAGCGGAACCAAAATTGAGGATTACATTGCTGACTTCATCAAAATATTGCGGAATAATTTGGACAGAGCGCCTTATACGAATGGACGAATGTCTTCAGCGAACGCCTCAAAGGTGAGTGAGTATATTTGAACGTTCGGCCTTACCGGGAGAAGCAGTGAACCAAGGCACTTGTGATCAAGCCATCAGCCAAGATGGCGAAAGCTAAAGTAGTGAGGAAAATTGTGGATTTGACACTCATAATTTATCATATTTATCTCCAATCCTACAAAATATGAACTTATTTACGGAGGCCTTACTTTTGTTTGACCTGTCCCGCAGTCTGGCCCTTCTCCTTGGCTTTGTCGTATGTCTTCTGTGCTTTGTGTTTCTCTTGCACCTCCGACCTATAGATAGTCTTTCCTACAATCCTAAAGAAACAAAAAAAAAACATTCAAAAGGTGGATTTAGAAGCTCATAGTATTATAATAAAAAAGCTGAAAATACCGTACATGTATCTGTGGCTTATCATCGCGTCGATATTTAACAATAAAGACGTCTTGGACACGTCCTAAAAATGAAGTTTGAATGGCTCGAAGGGGTGTACCGAGTGTCAAATTAACAGCCATGAAAAATGGCAATTTCAAAGAAAAAAATGCATGTTAGTTGACCTAAATTTTGAATTACATTTAGATTCTTCAATACATAAAGAGTATTGTCACTGAAAAATATTACCGTATTTTTACGGTTGAAGAAATGTATATGTGACGGTTAAATCACGAAAAATAATTAAATGGTTGAAAATTGAATTTGATGGCAAGTTTCCGTAGTTTGACGACATCGCAGGGTTTTTTTTCTTTCTTTCTTTTGCAATATTTTTCTAGTAATCATGTAATGTTATCATAGGAATTGATTGGAAATCATAAATGTAGTTCTCTTTTACCTTCCATCTTACAAATCATCAAGTTTCGTCAATATTTACGTGAACGGTGAATCTAATCCATTTGATGCTATAAGTACTTAAAATTCCCCATTCACTAACCAATCGACTAGCGCGCTGTACAATGTATCAAGGGTTCAGCTTTTATACGATACGGATTGTTCAAGGATCAAATCCCGCTTTTCAATGTAGAAATTTTACTGACTGTATTAAATTATACGGGAACCTGTAAAAATTACGGTAAAATGTTGGCAATAGAATTGCCTGGTATTTTCCCATAAAATTTACGGGAAACATTTTTCAGTGGTGCTCAAACTCTTGGAAATGCTATACCCAAAGGTTCTGTCAGATATTACTGTATAGAGCAAAACGCCACTAGTAACGTACAAAAGTTTCACATATTGAACGTGTGGTAAACGGACCACCACCGTATGAATAACTAATTAAACGTATACATAACGGACATACCGTATAGATAACGTATTGAACGTACTTGTAACGGGAAAATGACGAACAACAATGCATAAAAAGATCAATGGTGTTTTAAAGTACGTTAGGCGTACGTTTTGCTCTATACGGGGATGTGTCACAGAGCCTTTACGTTTTAACGATTATCAAACCCCAAAGAGTGGCATCCGTAGTAGCTGAACGTTCTGATTAGGCATTTTTAACTGTGTATAATAGATGTTAAACTCTTACACAAAAGTTTGAAAAATAGCAAACAATTTCTTACATGAAAAAGTCACTGATGAATGCTTCTTCTGGTAGCGTCAGTGGGAACTCCGCCTCAGCCGAGACATTCTGCCAGTTGTGTAGCTTACTCGTGATGACAGTACTGGCATACCGGCCGGTTATACGAGTTTGCACGTGGAATTTGACTACTTCTGGTTTGTCCAGGCGGTGCTAGAAAAGAAAAGACAAAACACTATGTTCTATAGACTATATAACTGTTTCCCCAGTTCGGGATATCGACACTCATAACGAGACCGAGTCCGGCATACGGTATCATGTGATGTATCGTGGTTGATTCGGTACGTATCTGTTATAGTCACGATGCATCGCGTGATGGCATACTTAACCTCGCTGCGAGTCCGATATTCCAGAATCCCTCAGCGGCAAAAATACTTCAGTAATAGGAATGGTCTATAAAAAGGAGGGGTCTCAGGAGAGATGTTGGACAGGGTTTGAACTAGCCAGTTGTTAGAGGTATTTCAGGTTGCCCGTCGCTTGAGTAATCGGAGTAATCTTGAAACGGATTGGGGATTGCCAATAATACGGCAAGGAACGCATCGGCAAATCCGAGGAAGTAAAATCGGATAATTTGCTCTGAAATTAAATCACATTATTCAGACATCAGTATTGTCAGACATCAACGTCAGTGTTCCTGCTAAGACCCTATGGCGCGCCATTGGCGCAAGAGCCAAAAAATTGGCGCACAGGATTTCTGGAAAAAAATCTTAACAATGCTTTTACTTGCTTTTTTGGGGGGGATAATTTTCAGCTCATGATTTTGGCGCAAATATCTCTTCAACTTTGTAAAAATTGTTCGAATTGGCGCAAGCTCAAAAACCTTTAGCGGGAACACTGAATTCAACGTAATATAATGGAATACTATCATAAATGAGAGGTACACTCTTAGAAGGCCGGGATCAAATATACGAGTAGTTTTCCGGATCATTTTATTTTGACCCTTTTTGATTACAATATCAAAGTTTTGATCCGAATTTCTGGATTACTTTGATACGGAAAGGATGAGCTCATATTTGATACCGCGTTTGGATCTAACGTGATCTTTTGTCTCATATTTGAGTACACCCCATATCCACTACATAGCCGGGAATGTATACAATGGTATAAATACGATGATTTCACCACAATTGACAGCTGCCTGTCCCGTGGCCGAATGGTTAGAGCGATGGTCTCGTAATTACATGGTGTACGTGCGGCGTTGGTTCAAACCCTGCTAGGGTCACTTCAGTGAGATATTTTTAGGCAGATCTTTTTATAAGAAATATTTGATCCTTATTTTGGGATCACTTTGATCCTTAAAGGGTAAGCTCATATTTGATACCTAAAAATCCTTTTGTCTTATATTTGATCCTGGCTTTCTAAGAGTGTATGATGTGGATGTGTGGGGCCTGACGGATTCCGGGTGTGGGGTACAATAATGAGTCGACGTGGCTTCGTACCAGGTTTTCTCTGCTCCTAGGCAAAGTGTGATCAGTTGTTGGAGGTACTTCGGTTGGAACACTGTTTGATGAGTATTTCGAGTAATCGTAATATGCATAATCACCAGTGTCATAATATGGCGAGTTTTGGTATAAATGAGATTGGACTGAAGATGAAGTATCTAAAGATTTGCTCTGAAATTAAAACGGCATATGGAACGCTATAGGAAAATAATCAAATCACTCTGTCAGTGTAGGGAATATTTTAGAGTTGTCGGCTACTCCACATCAAGATAGTACAAAAAAGAATAGGTAACCAATCCTAGACAAAAACAAACATGTACTATATATAAACAAATTACGTTCTGTGCGTCCCCTTATAGTTTTGGACAACGCCAATTAACTGGTTTTTAGATAAGTAAAATGTCTTTCTTGACTTTGATATTAAGTTTCCTTGCCTATAGGGGAGAGATTTTCCAGGTTGTATTATAATCTAATTGCCTTATGAATCTGCCTGTGAGGGCCTTCATTCAGTGTTCCCGTTTTTGCGCTTGCGCCAATTCGACCAATTTTGACAAAGTTGAAGAGATATTTGCGCCAAAATCATGAGCTGAAAATTATCCAAAAAAGCAAATAAAAGCATTGTAAATGCAGTGACACATCTATACTGCAAACCTGTTGGACAATTCTGACTTGGAAGTGTTGCTGTCCTGAAGCTTCTTCTAGCTAAATTTAGATCTAATTAGTGGTTCTTAGGATGCAATAAGCGGATGCTGTTAGGCGTAGGAGCACAATTAGGCCACAACTTTGTGCGGCCGGCCGCAACCGGGCCAGATTTATTTTTCCAAAATGGCGACCGTAGGCTTGGTTAATCACCTCAATATCATTATATAATATTCATCACCACATGTTTTGAAATTATTTAGAGATGCATAATCAAGCCAACAGTCGCCATCATGGAAAATGTAGGGTGTGGCCGGGTTGCAGCCGGCCGCACAAAGTTGTGGCCTAATTGTGCTCCAGCGCCTTAATGGATTATCGAAATCTAGTTCCTTTTCATATGACCTGCGTAGCCTCGAGGATTTTGACTGCTTGGTATTGATGACGATGTGATCTATCTGATGCATAGACCCTATTAAACATGCATGGGCGATGCTTTGATTTGGAAAATTCCATTTAAACTGAGCGAAGTTTGTGTTCTTCACACATGGTCACTTAGTCTTTCACGTCTTTTGGTTCTTCGAGGAAGCAATGGCGACCAATAACTTCAGGATGAGTGCGGTGGTTGTTACTTTCAAGTTCCAACCCTAGCGTTGAAATACATGTAGTTATAACCAGATCACTCCTGTTTGGTGGGTTCATTTATTAATTTTTTGACAAAAATGCACTGTTATATTAAATGCAGGCCATTAAAGGTGTTTAAAAATTCGATCTGGAATTAGGTGTTGAACTGTAATATTTGTTTTCATAATTTAATTTCACCTTTATTAAAAAACAATGCTACCTTTAGATCAAAATATATCAATTTTAGCCCATAATTTGAGATATCATTATTGGTGGCACTATTTTTTTTTTGTAATTAATTATACGCATATTACATAAATCAAATATTTAGTGTATAAATTTAACTTTGATAAAAATTTGTTTTTGGTCCAAAGTTTACCTTATTCATGTGGCAAATGTCAAAACTAAGGTTCATAAATTGCTTCTTTACCTGATCTAGGTAGTCTTCAAGTAGGCCCTGGTTTGTTGACAAAAGTTGATCATTTGTCCGTCGCTTGAGGAATCTTAACACACAAGGGGCTATCTTCACGGGACACTGATCCAGATCAATGCGCATTTCCGTAAGCCACTTTGCATGATCGTGGCTACACGGCCGGGGACCGCAGATGCAGATCTGATGTACAGTTCTCTATTCTCCCATCAAAGTTGACTGTAGAAATCGGGATCTCAGAACTTGATCTCGATAAATACGCATTCATTTGGAGCTGCACTCCGTCTAGAGAGCCGCCGCAAGGAGATAAAATAACCCCTCAGATTACGCTAAAATGAATCACATGATTGTTACCAGTTATGATTGTTACCTTACAATTAACACTTAATCTGATTGTTCCAGTGTAGCGTAAGGATAATATTCTACCGGAGCCATGGGTGCGAGGACAAGCTGAGCAGCGAGGTCAAAGACAGAACATGAGGTACAAAATTACAAACTGCAGGGCCAACACGAAACACATGCATGGCTCTAAATCCAGAGTAAATACAAACTCTGCACAAACGTTAGTGACTTCACGCTTTATTCCGATATAATGGTCATGGTCTATGCATATGGAAGAAAGCATAAGAAGCTTCAGGGTGACTATTATCCCTGTTACACCAGGCTTTGGTTACTTACTGTAGGCGAAGGTTGAACAGTTGTTGGCGTGTCACTTTCTTCAGGTTCCCCATTTTCTTTAGGTTCACCATTGCCGGAGCCCGCCTTAGGCATATTATAGCTGGAAGACTTTTCATATTGATCATAGAAGGACATGTAAGGGTGGTAAGACGAAATAACCCTCCGCGGATCACGCTGAAATAAATTACGACAGTAAATCATAGAGAGTAATGTAATTCAGGATTATACCCGGGGATTATGTACACGATCTGTAGTCCGGTCTAGCCCTGTTTACAGTGCCTGGGCTCGTTGCTGGGCTCGTTGCTGGGCTCGTTGCTGGGTCCGTTGGAGGGGCGATCAGGGGAACGATACCAGTTCTAGTCCGGTCATACAATATAAAGAAAGAGCCCCCCCCCCCCACCACGGAGAGGGAATGGATTCGCCCTCCATGGACCATAACGAAATTGGACCATAACAAAATTAAGTACCTAATATGAAGTGAGACAGTTTAAGTGCGTTGTACCATGCATGAGTGCCAATGCAAACTTACTGTAATAAAAGCAAACTTACTTTAATTTATGCAAACTTATTTTGATGTATGAAAACTTACTTTAATAAATGCAAACTTACTTAATTTTTTGCAAACTTACTTTGATTTATGCAAACGTATTTTAATAAATTCAAACTTACTTTAATATATGCAAATGCCAACTTATTTTAACAAATGCCCCATTATTTCAATAAATGCAAACTTACTTTAATTCACGTCAAATTACTTTGATAAATGTTTTGTTTGAGGAACATACTTTAATAAATGCAAACTTACTTTAATGAATGCAGACGTATGTATATAAATGCAAACTTACTTTTTTTATAAAAGCAAACTTACTTTAATTTATGCAAACATACTTTGATTTATGCAAACTTACTTTAATAAATGCAAACTTCGTTTTATAAATGCAAGCTTACTTTAATTTATGTAAACTTACTTTGATTTATGCAAACTTACTTTAACACTTAAGTGGTCGAGGTCCTCCACATGCCCGTTAGTGGTCAAGAGGGGAGGATCCATATGGACCCAACCCCGAAAAAGCGTTTTTGCGAAGGAATTTTACGTTGAAACTCTGGAAAAGTACTTCAAAATTTTGAAAATCGGACAAACCGTTTCAAAATGGCGGCCAAAACAAATTTTGCCGTGTCGCGTCAAAATGTTCCCGCCAAAAATTTGAAAACTCGCTTCCCAACGGAATTGATCAATACAATTTGGCTCATATTTGCATTATGTAAGTACAAATACATTCCTGAAATAAAATTTGAAAAAAAGTTGTTCGATTACGATTTTATGGGCAAAACAAAGTTGAAGAGCGCCCTCGAAAATGCTTATTTATGCTAATTAGCATGGGAAGGGGTGGGTCGATTTGATTTTTTTTTGCCACCAAGTTAAGAGTTT
This sequence comes from Ophiothrix spiculata, assembly GCA_000969725.1. NCBI lineage: Eukaryota > Metazoa > Echinodermata > Ophiuroidea > Amphilepidida > Ophiotrichidae > Ophiothrix > Ophiothrix spiculata. The sequence goes on from JXSR01S021165.1 coordinate 23,234, forward strand.
GGTAAAGTTAGACAATTACATAGAAGGGCGATGAAAAATTACTTCGCGTTTTTGCGCTAACGCGCAAAAACCAAATGTTGGGTCCATAATGGGCCCCCCCCCCCCCCCCTTGACCACTTAAGTGTTAATAAATGCAAACTTACCTTTATAAATGCAAACTTACTCTTATAAAAGCAAAATTACTTTAATTTACGCAAACTTACTTTGATTTATGCAAACTTTCTTTAATAAATGCAAACTTGTTTTATTAATGGAAACTTACTTATTTTTGCAAAATTACTTTGATTTATGCAAACGTATTTTAATAAATCCACAAACTTACTTTAATTTATGCAAATGTTAACTTATTTTGATAAATGCCTCACTATTTCCATAAATGCAAACTTACTTTAATTCATGCCAACCTATTTTGATTGATGCAAACTTTCTTCAATAAATCCAAACTTTGATTTATGCTTACTTACTTTAATTAATGTTTTGATTGAGGAACACACTTTAATAAACGCAAACTTACTTAAATTAATGCAAACTTACTTGAATTTATGCAAACTACTTTGATTTATGCAAACTTACTTTAATAAAATGACAACTTATTTTAATAAATGCAAACTCACTATAAGAAATGCAAACTTACTTTTGATTATGCGAACTTACTTTTATTTATGCAAACTTACTTTAATAAATCCAAACTTTGATTTATGCTCACTTACTTTAATAATGTTTTAATCGAGGAACTTACTTTATTAAATGCAAACTTACTTTAATAAATGCAAACTTACTTTTATTTATGCAAACTTACTTTAATAAATCCAAACTTTGATTTTTGCTAACTTACTTTAATAATATTTTGATTGAGAAATTTACTTTAATAAATGCAAACTTACTTTAATAAATGCAAACTTACTTTAATTTATGCAAACTTGCTTTAATAAATGCACGTGACTTTCTTTATACAAGCTTACTTTGATCTTTGATTTATGCAAAAGTAAGTTTGCTTAAATTAAAGTAAGTTTGCATTTATTAAAGTAAGTTTGCATAAATTAAAACAAGTTTGCATAAATCGAAGTAGGTTTGCATTTATTAAAGTAAGTTTGCATAAGTTGAAGAAAGTTTGCATTTATTAAAATAAGTTTGCATTGGTACTCATGGTACACCTAGTCGTTGTTGGTCAATCAAAGAAATCAGCACAATTTGTATTAAAGCTATAGGATGAACAAAAACCGTTGTGTGCGTGACACTGAAAGTAAGCACGGTACCTCAGGAATGAAGGCACGAATTATTTCGGCCGTAAACGGAATAAAGCGTGAAACTAATGCTGCGTCCGAACAGTATTGTGTTGTTGTTTTTTCCAGCGTACACTAGGACGATCGCTCCGAGAGATTATTATCCCGCCGTTCTACACTGGGATTTGATGCTTACTGTAGGCAAAGTATTTGCTGTAGGCAAAGGTTGAAGAGGAGTTGGAGATACTTCAGGTTGCTGATCACCAGAACCTTCAGAGGAACCGTGATAATAGAAGGATTGATAAGAATCCCAATGCACCCACCGCCTATTGCGCTGTAAGAAATTATGAATAATGCAGCATTCATATTATCATGATATAGTGTACAAATACTACATGGTTTGAGTTGAAGTCAGGGGCGTAAACAATGTGGGGGGGGGGGGGGGAACCTCCCCCCCCCCCCCCCCCCCGACGCAAAAAAAAATCGGGAAGGAGAGCAAAAAAATGGGAAAGGAAGAAAGGGAGGAAACAGAGAAAAAGGGAAGAGGGAAGAAGAGAAAGGGGAAAGAAGAGGGAAGAGGGGAAGGAAAAGAAAAAAAGAAAGAGAAAAGGGAAAAGAGAAAAGAAAAAAGAAAGAAACCATTATTTCATCCAAAAAAGGCGTTTTTTAGCTAAAATAAACAACTTTGTCCAAATATTTTTGCGCGTGCTACGCGCGCGTTCATTTTTTCCAAGCCAGTAAAAAAATCGGGAAGCCTCTTGAGTCTTGCCCCCCGGACGGTCAAAGCTGGTTACGCCCCTAGTTGAAGTAGTGCAATCTACCATTCCCGAGGTACTGGCTATGTGACTGTGACTGAGGATTATAGTCTCATAGCCAGTACCGAGTGATAGATAGATTGCACTAATTTACCAATAAAACCATGTAGTATTTGTTTTATTACATCTCACTGTGACTCTAGGGATAAGGTTGTAGGGAAAGTAGTATACCGAGTAAGTCAATAAAAGTGCAATAGTTGAAATGGGCGCAATATTTAAAAAAACAAGACAAATACTAAACACAACATTTTTGTTTCTAAGTAGATCATGGATTTATCTTTAGAATGTTGAAAGAATGGGGGATAATTGATAAAGTCGTTCAAAAGATATGCTTATTTTAAAAAGAGGGTGGTATAAAATCATTTCTGTCCAACTAACGAACGTTAATTTGATCATGTGCCTCACAAGGATTGAATATGACAATTCGAAGTGTTGCACGCGGAGCCGTAAAATGCCGGAGGTACAATAACTCACCCTCCATGAGCGACAATCCAAGATGGCTGCCGTCCCATAGGATTTACACGGCGATAAAATCAAAATGGCGGAGAGTACCGGTTCTCCTTTATAACTTCCTTGAGTCAAACATTTTTTTCAACATTCATTTGGTTTTACAGTAAGGGGTCAAAATACGAAAACCCTTGAATTTTTTGTTTGTTTTAAGAGTTAATGCTGACTTTAAAGTATTGCATTACATTATTGATAATAATTCTTTCTTCAAATTAATCATTATTCTTTGGTTTTCAATGAAAGTAATTAATGAACAATCGTTTTTAAGCTACACAAATTGTAAAATTAATTAAATCACTTGAAAGTTGCTCATTTCTGGGATGCATATCACCCTATAGCTCGATTAACAGACTTCATCTGATTTTCACAAATCGGACCAGATTGACATTTGTGCTCCATTTTTAATTCGCTGTATCTCCGGACAGGAATGTCCAAATTGGATGAAATAAAAAAGCATAATGAAGGGAAGAAGCTTTATTTTAATATCAATGGTGATTTTATGATAAATTTCGGTCGCTTATATTTTTAATATTTTTGTTTTCCAATCTTGCGTTTTTATTGGCAAACCTGTATATTACACGAAGTGCACTTAATTGGTTTAGTTGCAGTATGTTACTTTAACGTTGTCGTTGTTATTGTTGGCAACCGCTACCATGTTCAAAGGAACATTAATGCTATACAAACGCAAATTGGTACATGGAATTATTGAAAACGTCGCGAAATGAAAAGGTGACATGGCAAAATATCTTAACAAAATAAGCCAATATATTTTGCATGGATTGTTCTAAATATTGGCATTAGATAGGGCCTCATCATTAAATGTGTGTAGCACCATTCCCAGCGACCTTTAAAAGGAGTTTTTAGTTTCAAGATAGTTTGACTTCTCAAATAAATTTACGGCGAATGGATGCATGATACACTTGGTATGAAAATTTGTGAAAACGTATTTGAATCAAAGAAAGACCTTAATTAATAATAGAATCAAAACAAACAAACAAAAACATATCAGCTTGATCTAAAAAGAAAAGTTTTAGCCAAATTCATTTCTTTAGGGATCTGTTAGCAGTGTTTCTAGTTTCCTGAAGTTTGAGATTCCAAATGTACGCTTAATGCCTTTAATTTCGAGAACAGGTAATCGGCGAGTTAAATAAGTGGCGAGTAAGGTGAGTGGCGAGTTAAAATGGCGAGTGAGATCCATGAAGTCAATGAGGCGAGTTACAATTTTTCAATGAGGGCCATGAGGCGAGTTAACGTTTTTCATGAGGCGAGTTAATATTTTTCAATGAGGGCCATGATGCGAGTTAAAATTTTTCAATGAGGACCACTAGGCGAGTTAAAATTTATATAGATCATGTAATTTGCTTTTATTCAGTTTTCTTCAATTCTGGAGTGTAATTTTAAAGGTGCATTGGACAAAATTTCAGAAATTTATCTGCAGGTGATTTACAATCTCTGTGCTTGGTGATAACTGTCAAGTACCAAATACTGAGAGAATTTTGATAAAACCTTGAAAAACGTCAAAAGGTATAATTTTGTTTTGCATGTTGGGCTTGGGTATGAATTTATACACCAGGAAATAGTTATCAAGAAAATGTCAATTTTCCATTAAACCTGCTGATAAAGACAATTTTTTAAAAGATTTCAACACTAGGGGGCAGTTTTTTTCGTTGTAGACAAAAATAATTAATAATATTATATTAATTATCAATATATCTAAATGTTTTGATATATAGAGTTTGAATTTGACAAGGGAACTTTGCATGATTTCATTATTACTGCTATCAGTTAAAATGATGTAACAACCTTGTAATGTCGGGCGAAAAGTTTGGTGATGATGCTGAACTTGTCAAATGCCCCTTTAAATTTCAGAAATCATCACATATGAAAACACCGTTTATAACAAGATTACCATTCTAATCATGCCAAAGCCTCCATTTCAGTACATATCAGTTCGGCGGAACTCACAATTCGGATACGTATCCGAATTCGGATACGTATCCGAATTCGGATACTCCGTTTCACAATTCGGACACCGTATCTGAATTTGGATTGAAAACTGCTGAAACGGGATTTCAGCTGAAATGAATATTCAGCTTCGCCGCGCACCATACCGGTATGTATAATAGTCAATAACATTATCATCATTTGTCATATAAATTCTAACAAAGTATTGGCTAAATTATTTTGCCTTCTGTGATAAAAAGCTATCAGGACATGTTTCGAAGCTGTTCCGCTGGAATTGCACAGATGAAAATGACATTTCCACAGATACATTAATCATATATATAGAAAGATGATCTACATGTACTTGCCAGCTTGCGCTATCGATTTGTTTCCTGCGCCACGACAGGAGTATCAGAATTCAGATACCCCTCCATATCCTTATTCTGATACGGGTATCACAATTTGCGATACGAAATGTGCGTGGGTATCCGAATTCGGATACGTATCCGAATTGTGAGTTCCGCCGAACTGATATAATATGCTATATTCCTAACCATGAATTTCCCAACGGCTCAGCCCTTCAGTAGTCACGGTGAGCTCTGGATACATATATTGGTAAAAAATGTCACTCAAAGCTTAAACACTGTGGCTGTGGTAGGCATTTTAATGGTGAGGGATAAAGTGATAAGATTCTCACTGAACATTATAGCCGGCATTATAGCTTGCCTGTAGTAACTCACTTTCTGTAACTCGCCTGCAGGACTCGATGGTATTTCTGCAACTCGCCTACTGGTGTTTCTGTAACTCGCCTCTAGGACTTGATGGTGTTTCTGTAACTCGCCTGTGACACTTGGTGTTTCTGTAACTCGCCTGTGGGACTTGATAATGTTTCCGTAACTCGCCTCTGGGACTTATTGGTATATCCGTAATTCGCCTTCGAGACTTGATGGTGTCTCCGTAACTCGCCTCTGGGACATGGTACTTCATGGGGGTAACTCGCCATTCCCTAACTCGCCCAAAATTTGTTTTCTTTAATTTCTGTGTGTCTGTCTTACTATTGTACTTTGATAATATACCGGTATCTCTTGTCATGCTTGTTGGTGTAGCATAGGCTATATTAATAAAGTTCTATATAGCAGCTATATTATATAGCTGTAATAAACAACTGTAATTCGGACAACATATCGTTTTCAAAAATGGAATATTTTAACAGCTCTAGTTTCCAAACCGTAAAAACATCTTTACTTAGATTTATCATATTAAAAAATTATTCGCATCCCTATATTAACGCTAATTTCTAACAACAAACATGAAAATTCATCTGGGAAAAACACGGTGCTTTTTCAAATTTCAAGAATTGTAAAAGCAAAAATTAAAAAACCCTCATTTCGCAGTTGCAATTTTCCAGCTATAGGAAAAAAGACTTGTTTCGTTTTTGGCTTGAACTAATTGGCCTTTTTGACATATAGCTGTAGCATAGCATCAAGTTCAACACAGGCCTTACTTCCGATGTACATACATCTATTGCCCTGAGAGAATTGAGGTGAACATTTGGCAAGATTTGCTAAGTTCAAAGTCATGATTTCAAGAAATTGGAAAAAGGTCAAAACAATTTGACCATCAAATAGGGAGGAGAAAACGTTCATTGACAAGAATGAGGAACTTGATCATCTAAATAATCCATACTTTAAAAAAGATCAACCAAGAACGGGAAAAAATCTGCAAATGCAGTAAGAATCGTATTCTACAACGTGGTAAACAAAAACATTTTACATACGCTAGCTGTAGCTGTTCAACCTGTTGGTTGTTGGTAAATAAAAATATCACTCTGATCTGACTCACCTCTAAGAATGCGTCTGTTTCAAAATCTACGTCTTCATCGAATAATGCTGCTCCCGTAACATACTTTACCATAAATATTAACACAAAGGGAGAAATATACCAAAAGCTTTTCAACTCCATGTTTACCATTTGATCGCATACAGCAATTAAAAAGAAAGCACAATCTCAGAAAACACACTGGCAGGAAATATAACAGAAATCAAGGTGATCTAATACTAATAGCAAGACTAGAGCGAAGCGAAAGTGAAAGGTACAACCATTGAGTCGACCATACTATTCCATGAGCGAAACACAAAACATTCTTTTCTGCTCAATTTTCGAGAAGAAAATGGAGAAAATGACACAACTATACATGTATGCTTGTACCAGGTTCCGACTAATGCAATAGACCTTGAACCCAATATATACCTGTATGTTATTCGACACAACGTTATACAAAGTGTATACAAGTGAAGTTCAATTTTAGTGCCCAACATTATAAACATGACCTTTGCCCCATGCTAGGATTTCGTAGAATACAAGTCTGTGCCATCACTGAGTGCCTGTCTCTGGATGTTACTAATAAGATGTTAAGATGAGAGATCCCGGATGAGAAGCTGGGTTCGCGGATGTGGCAAAAGTTTTAGGAAGTGTTAATAAAAACTTAAAGAAGGGGCAAAAGCCACTCTCCCTTTTTGGCCGGTGTACTGTAGAAGTATAGGAATGTTTGAAATACGCCCCAAAACCTTTGAGTACCCCGGGTGAGCACCTCGTACACCATTAATTTGTCAGTAAGAACCCCCTGGGGCCTGTACAGTAAATTCCCCCCAGGCCCCATCCCCGAAAAAAAATCAGTTTGAGATGATTGATCGTGAAAACACTGTTTTGTAAATAATTTGCCAAAAGCATTGTTTCCATTTTCCATAATGTTTTCAAAATTCATTTTAGTACCTTTTTTAAAACTTTTCTTATGAATAATCGGTACTCGGTTTCCAAATTTTTGTGCGATGTATTTGTTTTATTGGTTTATAGGTACAGTATTAAAAATTAAATTATAAGTGATTTGACAATTTTAAACACATTTAATTTGAAAAATGTTTGGTCGGACAAAAACCTAAATAATGATTTTTTTCTTGAATCTGGGTCACAAAACGCGGGGGTAATTTTATAACGCGGGCGGCCGGGTGACGGGAAACCGGTAATCGAGTTTCATTACCCTTATAGGCCTATATGTTGCACACTACACGTTTAATTTATACAAACTTACTAATTTGTTTTTACAAACTTACTTTAATTAAAGTATTTAAGTAAAGCTAACTTTTATATCCACAAACTTTCTATTATTTATGCAAACATATACTTTATATCTACATGCCTATTTTTATTTCAGTGAACTTGCTTATGTTTTCGCACACATAGTTATAATTTGATTACTCTAACTCGTTATTGTAAGCAAACTTAGTAATTTCAATGTCTACAAACTTATTTCCATTTATGCAAAGTTACTTTTGTTTTCGTAAATTTACTTGAATTAATGTAAACTTACAATTTATATTTATAAGCAAATTATTCGTTTGATTAATTAATGCAAGTTTTGCAAACTTACTTTTGTTTTTGCAAAATTACTTTAATTAATGAAAACTTGATACTTTTATTATACTTATGTACTTTTATAAAAGGCCTAGTTGATAGTCAGAGGTAGAAAACAGCTGATGACATTTAAAGTTGTGCGCAGTGTTTTCCAGTCCCCCATCTTAAAGTTCTTGACACTCCCTTAGTCTTGTACCTCTGAGTTCTTGGTACCTCGCGCCTCCTGGCATTTCCGCTGGTTTGATTTAACGTTTGGGGTCGCTGGGGTAATTGCCCTCCAATATTTCATTACAAGCTTGTTCGAGATAGTGCAATAAATTTTTCCCATTCCTTCGGAATCAATGTAAGACTAATGTAGCTAATATTCCGGGAGTTTATCAAAACTTTTAAGGGGACCCGACTGCAATCAAACTCCTAATTTTCACCATTTTGGTGTTTTTGAGATTAGGTGTCATTCAGCTTTTCTGCACTTTTTTCTTTAAAATGAGGTTTTTTTTGGTACAAAATTGACATTCCTATCAAAAGTTACGATCGATCAAAGATTGCCCGATATCACAAAATTTCATGAAAAAGTAGATTTTCCTATACAAATCTATACAGAACAATTCTTATGTATTTTATTGTTTTTCAAACTGCTATATTAAAAACTAAAAAAATGAGAAATACTATTTGTGGTAATATTCTTGAAATCCATTGTTAAATTGTATTATAAAAATAAGTCAAGTTCATTTTGAATCACATTCGGTAATAAATTGCAGTTTCAAATGTGTTTAATTTCCAAAAATCAGTGATTCTAGACTTTAAACGCATTTTTCTCAAAACCGCATAGTTTACCAGTCATTCCAGGATTTCTTGAAAATGACATGTCCAAATGACTTCAAATTTGGCAAGGAGGTGTATATTATGCAGCTTCATCTACGTACAGAGCCCCTTTTGCAAAATTGTGCTTCAAATTTTTAAAACGGCCAAATTAGCATGCATAATTAGGAGTTTTTCAGCTTTTCCCGCCAAAATGATGTATAGTATGAAGGTTTATTCATAAGTTATTGGTAAAATATTGGCAAATACGAATATTAATGAGCACATATTGCCAATGTTGCTCAGTAATTTTATCAATATATTGGCAAAAATGATAGAAAACAAAGAAATTAAAACTATGCATATCTTGACAACCGTCCGATTTCCCTTAAACAAAAACCATTTTGTTCAGTGTTTTAAGCTTCATTTGTTCAATGTTATCAAGTGCTTATTCGAAGATGCTTGATTTGGATTTGCTCACAATTATATATTTTTAGCCAACGCATTTATTCGTTGCACAATATATGCATCATGGTGTTTCCACTTACTCCGTAAAATCTTTCGGTTTTAAGATGGGCGTAAATTATTTCCACCACTTCCTCAATTTTAGACTCTCGCATTTAACTTTATAAAAAAAAATGGGTTTGTCAGTTTACCCGATGTGGACCAAACTTGGACCATGTATAGCAATTGGTCCCCTAAGTGTTACCCCGAGTGTTTCAGGGGTGGTCTAACTGCTCATTTGCATTTGCATAGAAATAAGGTTAACGTCGCCGAAATAGCGATCGCGGATTTACAACGCAACCTCTCAATTGTGAACAAGCCCTGGAATTTCAGCTTTCATTCGACTCCCTATTTCTGACAATTAACTGAGAAACACCGACATTAGGAACATTTAAAACCCTGAGGTTAATTTTTAAAGCTGCTTATTTCATTTTTTGCACTGTACAAACCAGTAGCGCAGACTTAGGATCAATAATATGAGGTGAGTTTGGTCACTGAAGATCGCGTTTTTTCCAAACCATGTGTTATTGGATTCTAACCATCATCCATCAAGATATTGTTTTTGTTTTCATCTTATTAATGATGAGAAACGATATAAACTTCATATTCAATTGGTAGGCATTACTAACCTTAGAAAACATCGCGCACCGTTATTCGTCCTCTGTGTGGTCTGGTACCTGAAAAATTAATGAAAAAAATCCATATCTTGATGGATAATGCTTAGATAACAATGACAGCGTGTTTCAGTGACTAAACTCACATCGACCTCAAGGGTTTTAAAAAGCTTTAAAAGTTCATAACTTCAACGTTTTTCAGTCAATTGTCAGAAATAAGGTGTTAAATGAAAGCTGAAATGATTTCAGCACACATAATCTTTAAATTACGTTTGCGAGTACCTATTTTTTCGAGGTGAGGCGATACTTTTCTGAGTATTTAAATGGACAAAGTAGGAAATCACAAAGAATTTGTAACTAGTAAAACCAATGAAGTATAACGACTTTTATTATGATCAGGTTCTTACATGTGAATCGAAATTCAGTTGTTATACAGGGTGTCCCAGAAAAAAGGAAACCGAGATTTGCGCCCCCGTTCTTGGAAACGGTTGAATGATTTGGAATACTGTTTTGCTAGATTAATGTACCAGAAAGTCTTCTTTCCAACAATATCAAATATACCTATGTTGTTAACCTTGTTGAGTAATTACGACCAATTTTATGAATTGTGCATTTCATGCCCTTGTACCACTTTTTGGCATTTTGGTGGAGTTTTGAAGACTTTGCTATTAAGTAGGGGTGTTGGTATTAAAACGTTTAATAAGTGACAGAAAGGCCTGATAATGGAGTAAAAATGTCCAAATCTAGGCTGAGAATAAATGAGAAACAGCGTACATTTGACAACAGACGGTCCTGAATTCAGGCCCTGGTCTGAAAACTTACATCCCTGTGTTAAAGAATCCTTACAGAAAATCTCTCTTCGAAAATAAACGGCAACTTCATGAAGGCTACATATCTGTTTTCATTCATTCAGTAACAAAAGAAAACATTGAAATGATCCAATTTTGGGATTAGATTTTCCATAGCTCAAATAGGAAGCAAATTAATCATGAAATCTCCTTTAAAAGACTTTCCTGTGTTCATTCACACTCTCCGAGTTCAGTAATCTAAATCTATAAACAATCATCCCAAAACGAGTCCTAAAGGAGTCCTTATTGCACGATGGCTTCAAGCACATCATGAGCAAGAAGTTAACTCTACCAAAAAGTGGTACAAGGTCATAAAATGCACAATTCATAAAATTCACAATTCATAAAATTGGTTGTAATTACTCAACAAGGTTAACAATGTATAGTATATTTGGTTTGGATGGAAAAAGAACTTTCTGGTGCGTTTATCTAGCAAAACAGTATTCCAAATCAGTCAACTGTTTCCAAGAACGGAGGGCGCAAATCTCGGTTTCCTTTTTTATGGGACACCCTGTATAAGCTTAAATATTTATAATAAAATACAAACATATTAGGTAAAACTTGCCGATGCTATGAAATTGTGATACAAAAAGAATTATTCACAAACATATTTTGTTTGTTAAACTATGTAACTGGGGTCTGATTACCTCTACGATGTTGACTGAAACTAATTTGCATACCTCTCTACGGAGTGGTATGACCCAAAGCATTATAGCACCCCTATAAAATGAAATGGACTAGTCCT